>PVIC010008123.1:0-49039 GCA_004025085.1 Thryonomys swinderianus
ACACACTAATCTATATGAAATTAGTATCATTCAGATAAACAGAGGATTTAAACTACAATTCTCTCAGGTTATACTGCTTACTAATTCACAACATAAACCACCAACCGAATGGGTAACTGCACAGCCAGAATAACCAAAGGAGAAATCTGTGTCATTCAGTTAGCTAGCAGTAAAGAACTATATATTCATGGGCCACCAAGTCCAGAAAACTTTACACATTTAGATGACTTCTTCCCTACTCCTGTATTTAAGCTTTGGATTTCTTCTACAGTCTCTGTTAGGAACTCATCTACTAAACTGGTATAACTTTAAATGCTCTGACATGCTTACCCATTCTATAACTCTAAAATAGCCTGTGGTTCCAACTTGATCCAACTTATTTTAAGAACAGTAGTATGCAACATTTTAGAATGTCCATTAAATAAGTCTTAAGCAAAATCAATACTATATTAATTCACAGTTATAGAAGGCAAACCATTATAGCAATAGAGAACATAAAGAACATTTAAAGAATTAAGGAGAAAACTATATTTCTCAAAATTTGTAGTGCACTAAACCATCTTCATTACTTGTTAAAGTTTCTAGTCTCAAATAATCTTGTAACTTTAGGGGCACTTTTTGGTTCAGCTCAACGTTATCACTTCATAGAAATGTATGACTATTCTTTTCATAGAAGTATTTTTTATAAACTTCTACACCCCATACCATACCACCACTACTTGATAAATAACTAACTTGTGGTCATTCATCAAAATCTACCATTCCTACTTATTATTTTTTAAACAGCTCAGACCTCAAAGACCTCTCACATAGGAAATCCCATTCAGCTTATTATGTGTAGTGTAACAGCAGTAAAAACTCATGATGTGTATATATAATGTACCAATAAAGATAAAAATTTTAAGAAAAACTCAGGGTTCTGATGACAGACCCTCTCTACAACTACTATCACTTATAACTCACAAAAGTATAGATAAATCACCATTGTTTCTTATGCCTAAATGAAAATAATATCTATCTCATAAAATTTTTACAAGAAATGAATAAAAAATGAAAGTGCTTATAACTCAACAGAAGGCAGAAAATAATAAAGAAAAATTGTTAAGGAATATATCTCAATAATAAAAAGATAATCCAGTTTAAAGATGGACAGAGTATTTTAAAAACAAGGAAAGATTTTTAATAAAAAGTCAAAACTATAGTCATTAGAGAAATAAAAATTAAATTATCCACATTGTGATACACATCCTTTAAAGGCTGATATTCCAGGAAGTTTTTTCTGTAAAAAAGTAACTGCTCTCAAAATAAATCTGATCATTTATTATAAAGTAAAAATATATCTTCCCTACGGTCAAACAATTCAACACCTATTTACTTAGGAAAAACCAAAGTACATATTAGAGAAACTCTTGCAAAATAATGCAAATAGCATGTTCGTTTTTAACAATCAACCCCTGAAAACAGCCCAGATGTCAATAAATAGGTATATACACAAGGTAGGGTGTGTACATTTGTATATCATTGCAATTATATATATGGGGTATATATCACTATACCTCCAAAATTTTAGTTACGTAAAAATTGTAAAACTTCCAGTATACACAACATGGATGAATATCAAAAACATCACATTGATTTTTCAAAACACATGTTTATCCAGTCTCCAGTTGATGGGTATTTGGGTTGTTTCCAAGATTTAGCTAATCCAAACTGAGCTGCTATGAACATGGTTGCACATGTCATTATGATATGATTCTTTTAATTCTTTCATGTATATTACTAGCAGAGGAATAGCATGGTCAAAGGGGACTTCTAATCCTAGTTTCTGCCATAAAGAATGATAAGTTTGAGTCATTTATACTCAAATAGACATAATTTGAAGACATACTCAAAAGTGAAATAAATAGGTCACAGATGTGAAAATATCATATCTTTTCTCTGGTATGAGAATCTGAAGATGTAAAGAAGTTCTAGAATGTATGATAGATATTGTGAAATAGAAAATATTCAAAGGAAAAAGGGTAGAGATAGTAAGGAGAAAGAAAAAAATGTGGTGTTAAAAAAAGGAAACAAAGCATATGTATATAGAGGGCAGGGGAATAGGAAAACTTAGAATTAAGTCGTGTCATATACTGGTACAAACTCTCAATGTTAAGTGTGATCATGATGTGTATATAAAATGTACCAATAAAAGCTCATTTTTAAAAAATCACATTAAGTCAAAGAAACTTTATACCAAAAAGAGCACTATGTGATTTCATTAATAGGAAGGAACAAGGATAAGTACAATTAAAGATGTGGTTTTTCTGTAAAGTGGAGTATTATTCTGCCTTAAAGAATGATCATTTGAGCCATTTATACTCAAATGGATGTACCTTCAGGACATACTCATAAGTGAAATAAATATATCACAGAGGGATAAATATCATATCTGTTCTCTGGCATGAGAAACTGAAGATGGTAATGAGTTCTAGAAGGTATGATGGATATTGGGAAATAGAAAATATTCAAAGGGAAATGTGCTGGAGGGGCAAGTAACGAGGGGTAAAGAAAAAATGTGATGATAATAAAAAAGGGAAACATAATTTATGTATTTAGGGGTAGGGAGGTTGTGGGGTGAGTAGGGGAATGGGAAAAAATGATAATTAAATTGTGTCATATACCAGTACAAATTCCCAATATTGAGTGTGATCATGATGTGTATATACAAAGTACCAATAATGATGTTTTTAAAAAAGAAAATAAGAAATTATTAGATAAAACAGTTAAAAGAAATATAAAGCTGGATGAAGTTAATATAAGGCAAAGGTAATCAGACATGAGAGAAACTGAATTCATCTTTATTGCAGCAAGGAAAGAAACATTCAGCTTCCTTGAATTAACAAGAAAGAATCTCTTTGGTAGAGATGATTTTTTGGAGAATACATAAGCCAAATAAAGATTTTTTAAAGTAGTTTTTTTGTTTTTTGTTTTTTGTTTTTTGTTTTTTGGAGACAGGGTCTCGCTTTGTAGTTCAGGCTGGCCCTGAGCTCACTATGTAGCCCAGGCAAGCCTCGAACTCAGCAATCCTCCCTAGTGCTGGGATTACAGGCGTGAGCCACCACGCCCGGCACTGTAGTATGTGGTATTGATTGCTGGTGGGCAAGACTCAGCACGCCCAGCATTGTTTGTGGTTACCAGGGATTGAACTCAGGACCCTGCGCTTGCGAGGCAGGCGCCAGAACCACTGAGCTAAATCTCTGGCCCTTTTAAAGTAGTTTTTATAATGTGAGAGATAAAAATTTTCCTCCAAATACCTCTAAGCAAAGTCAATACTACTTACTAATGTTATAAGTCTAAGTAAACTTTCTCTAGAGGATGCAAAGAGGTATTTAGTCCTGAGTTGTTTGAACGGTAATTAGAATGCTTACATATGGATCAACATTAAATAAGTAC
This sequence comes from Thryonomys swinderianus, assembly GCA_004025085.1. Classification (NCBI taxonomy): domain Eukaryota; kingdom Metazoa; phylum Chordata; class Mammalia; order Rodentia; family Thryonomyidae; genus Thryonomys; species Thryonomys swinderianus. The sequence continues at coordinate 3,436 of PVIC010008123.1, forward strand.
CATCTATCAATCCCCTGTGCTACACACCAAAAGTACTGAATCAGTCATAATTGCTACAGTGAAAGCAATGAGCCTTCTAAAGACTTATTTGGTCTAAAGACTGGTTTATTAGTATGCATACATAATGATATTCTTTTAAACTTGGAAAAAGCCAGAAAATCATTAAAACTAACTCACTAATTAAATACCTAAGAACTCTAAATGATTAAATAAACTGCTGAAAGCCACTGAACTAGTTTAAGGAACAGCCAAAAATAAAATTAAGGGTTTTTTCTTGAGTTTTTATTTTTTATTAGCACATGTTTATAGTACATAATAATTGCATTTTTCTAGAGAGTTGATACATGTATATAACATATCATAATTCTTTTTTCATTCTTTTATCCTCTCCTCCCTCCTTCTCTCACTATCTCTTGATCTCCTTCTCATTTGAGAAAGTTCTATCTCCCTAATTCTTATTATTTACTTTTTATTTTGCTCTTTATTTATATTTGGGGTTCTTCATATGAGATAAACCACATGATATTTAAGTTTGTGTGCCTGATTTACCTCACTTAACATTATGGAATCAAAGTGCATCCATTTTCCCACAAATGACTCCAGTTTATACTTTATGGCAGAGTAAAACAGTGTATGTAAATGCCACAATTAATCTATTTATCTATTGATGGACATATACACCACTTCCAAAACTGAGATGCAGTATTGTGAATTGTACTTCTATATACATTGGTGTAACAGTACTCTTTCAATTACATTAAGGTGATAAAATTTACTGGAAGGTGGGGAAAAAAATCAGAAAGTGAGGTGAATGTTAAAAAAGACAAAATTTAATTCACTAACAATGACATGATATTTATCAAGTCTCAAACTTGTCTGCATTATACAACTATATAGACTACATTAAATGCCACATTATAGAAATACAGAAATCTTTTATTTTTTCATAGTTATCTTTTCCTTTTTATCAGTTTTTCTTTACTTTCTCCCATTGTTGTTTTTAATTCATAAGCTTTATCTTTTTAGAAAAAATAGGAAGCAGTCAAATATTTTTCACTACAAAAATCATTTAATCAAATAGTAAGGCTGAACTAAGTAAGACCAATAGCAGCAATGAAGAACTATTTAGCATTTTAAATTATTTTTTCCAACAGAAATGTTCATATGGGCATTCTCTTTGTCCAGTGAGTTAGTACCTAATCTATGTAATTATATTTAATCACTTTGATGCCAGTGAAAGTCCTTTTGTTTTGCATAGTAGCTCACTAAATTTAAAATATATAAGCACCTTGAGTGCTTTTTATTTACACTTCTGAGTAAAGAAATTTATTTGACAGCAAAGCCTAACTCTAGAAAGAACTAGGCACTGCTTCTTCACTTAAGACTGTTTTCCTGATATGTGTAATGCTTTATAATTTGTAGCCATCTTTAAATATTTATAATTCAGTTGGAACTCCTTATTAGTATGCTTTACTTTGACTTAAATTCTTTTCCCAGCATACTTCAATTTCAGATACTGTTATTGTCATTTGTGTAATACAGCATGCAAGATGTCTAATGAAACAATTAGTATTAATTACTTGTGAATAATTTATATAAATTTATTTTAGTTCTGAATATATATATATACACATATATATGTCTATCCTGGTTTTTAGAAGACATTTTCAGTTCAATAAGAATTATAATGATTTGTAGGGGGAAATGTGTTTGGATTATTCTTTCATAATGTGTACTCCTTGACTCATCAATCTATTGAAGAATTTTTTTTTTTTTTAGATAGGGTCTTGCTTTGTAGTTCAGGCTGGCCTTGAGCTCACTCTGTGGCCCAGGGAAGCCTCGAACTCAGCAATCCTCCTGCCTCTGCCTCCTGAGTGCTGGGATTATAGGTGTCAGTCACCACGTCTGGTATTGTTTTATGTGGTTACTGGGGATTGAACCAGGGACCTTGTGCTTGCTAGGCAGGCACTGGAACCACTCAGCTAAATCTCCAGCCCAAATTTATTTTAAACTAAAACTTTCTAACTATACGTTGAATCTGTATGCTACATCATATATTGCTAATCTTGGTCACCCAAAACTATTCCTCATGTTCAAGGAGACCAAAGCCTAGCTGTGGAGAGTTCCAAAGGCACCAATGTCATATGAATACTTCCCTTCAGGTACCCTCTCATGATAACACAAATCCAGGTAGGACACTAGGGGTGCGATCTTTTGGAAAAGACTCGAGGAATAGCATTCGATGCAGGTCTATAGTACCAGAGGAAGAGGAAGAAGAGAAGAAAAAAGAGTACAGGTTACAAGCCAGTTGACATAGTTTTATAATCATTACTCTCTGAGCAATTTTGCTTTTTCCCATACCTACTAAGCATCTGGTTTTATAGCTACTAAGGTTGTGTGCCAGACTTTCAAAACTACTATGTATCTGGTGAGGAGATAGCAATAACGTAAGTTAAAATACCACAAAAAGTCAGTCATGTTCTTAAGGACATTCTTTTCTTGTTATGTCATTGATTAATTTTCAGAGCACTGGAAAACTTCTTTTGACTGTTTTTTTTCTAATGTTTTCACTGCTTTTAAGGAGCAGAGTTTGAGAGGTCCTTATTCTGCCATTTCAAAATGATTTCTGGAAGCTATGATTTTGAATTATATTTAGTACTGAGTTGATTGAATAGAGAACAAAAACTTGTCTTTAAAGCAACTGCAAACAGCAACCAAATCAGTATTATTTTGTTTAAAACACCTTCTTAGAAGTGTCATTTATTCTGTGGTGGCTCAATACTTTAGCATATGAATTTCTAAAATTTTAATTGCCATTCAGGAAATTTAAAAAAGAATGTGTTTTAATAATGGCCAATCAGCATCCTTTAGGAGAAATTCAATTGAACAAAGTCTAATTTTAAAAGTATTTGATCAAATTGAATGTATAATGATTTTTATCTAAAGCAAATGGTGACTATAATAATCAGAGTAGTACTCGTACTCTGATCATAATTTACAGAAAGCTCATTCTAAAAAGTAACTTCCTTCAAAATGTCAGAACCAATGGAGATAACACTGGAATAAGTTTATAGCACTATGAGTGGATTTACCAGTTTTCTCCTGGTGAACTTATATAACTTGCAGAATTGGTGCTAAATATATCAATCTCATCCCTTTATTATCAAATCTTATAAATGTTAACCCCCTCCTATAAACCATTTAAACCAGCCTAACAAGTTCAAAATTAGTAATTTATGAGTGGTATGCTTTGGAGTCAATATTTTCATTTCATTTGCACTCCTAATATACTAGATCAAAATGTTAGTTTTTCAAACTATCAATCATATTATTAGAAGCATCAACATCTTCTAACCTATAAACTCATCAAGAAAAATTGTACATAATGTTACTGTAACAGGAACTTAAAAGCTTCTTTTACACTGACTCTTCATGTGGACTGGAAGCTGCCCAATGGGTGGCAAAAGCCATGATAAAGTTTGTGTTTCTGCCTTTTTGGTTTGTCTCCTTTGTTTTCTTAAGCTTTGGTCCAGATTCTTGCTCTATTCTGTAATATGCATGTTAATTACTTAAGGAATGTCTAAAAACTGGTAATGCAAGGTTTATTAGTCCTAAGCTTAATTAACCCGAACTCATCCCTTTCAAAACTGAGGATACCAAAATAAGAGTAGCTACAGTACCGTTGAGATTTGCACGGATATTCAACTACCAGCTTTTAAGGGCTGTTCCAGCTGCCCTACCCCCTTAAGTGGTACCTCGAAATCTCCAGTCATTGCTCTAAATCTGCAGTCACAATCTAACAAAGACAAGTTAATTATATATACTTCTCATCCTTCCTCCTCTCCAAATTATTTTGCTACTTAAACATAAGGCTCATGTCAGTATCTCCAAAGATAGAATTAAGGATACATGTTTCTCCTTATCTTCCCAATGTAGCTACACTGATTAATTCCTTTCCACTTCCACTATTATATTTTTCATTTTCTTCTTGGAGCCAATGACCCGATCTGGTTTGCTGGACCTAAGACTCTGATAACATTAGGAAAAATGATAAAGTATTAAGTCATGTCTCTTGAAAACTTCACAAGCTAGTTGATGAAGAAAAATTCAATTTTATTTTCAGAAAGTAAGATTATCAAAAGTATGATAAATATAGATAATTTGAAAAGGAAAGGTCAAAATGATCTAGAAATTTCAGAAATGCATCACTGTAAAATGAGGCTTGGATTTTAAAAAGCTTTGATGGGTAATTGGCAATTACTTTTGTCACTTATTCTTTTAACCTTGTATACAGTAAGTACTTATGAAGATTTTGCTTGGTAAATGTGCAACAGTAATAAAGAGAAAAGGTACTCCTGATATAAACTCTGGAGATAGGAATAAGCATAACACTTTAAGGAGATACACTGTAGTTTTATGGAACAAATGTCACTATTAGGAAAATATGACATTGATGAGGCTCAGGACACACTTGTCCCAAGGGTGGCTGTTCAGTTTAAAGATAACTTTGATCAAGTAGTTTGAGAAATTGTGGGTACTCTTTTGTAAAAGAAATTTAAATCTACTATATATAGAAGATCTCCATTTATTAGTATGTTACCTATGCACTGGTAAGAAAAAGAGAAGTATCAGTAGAGAAGGCACTGACTTAAATCTAAATAATGACATTATCACTATACCACAGTAACTATACCACTTTGTACAAGTGACTTAAGCATGTAAGGATTTTGTCATCCATGGCAGTGCCAAAAGCAGTCCTTTGCAGATACCATAACTGCACTCATTTTTCTTTATTATCCCAGGTACACAGAAGGTGTGCATGTTATTAAATGTTTGGATTTTTTTCTCATACCAATCTGTCTTGTTATAGAATATTCCAGCTAAGAACTCATGAAGACTAGAGGAGAAAATTATTTTTCATTGCTTATAATATTATAGAAAGAACCAAAGTCTCTTATAAATCATTTAAATGCCTCACATTTTTTTTTTGAGACAGGGTCTTGCTTTGTAGTTCGGGCTGGCTCTGAGCTCACTATATAGCCTAGGCAAGCCTCGAACTCAACAATCCCCAGTCTCTGCCTCCTGAGTGCTGGGATTACAGGCGTGAGCCACCATGCCTGGCAATGTCTCACATTTTTTAAATAAAGAAATTGAGATCTACAGAACTTCCCAAGGTCATTCACCTAGCAGAGATGAAACAAATCATTGGGTATTTAAAAAATGACTATAATATACCAAGCATTGGGCTAAACACTTCCTTTTACAAAACAAAACTGAGTTGGTCAGCATCATATGCACTACTGCTCTTTGTACAAATTCATAGAGCCTACATTAACTAATTTCAAACAGGTATCAAGTAATACAACTGTAATATAATACAGGACTCAGTGCAAAATTTTAAAAAATAAGCAATCAATTTTAGAGGCTTTTCTATTGAGAAATCTTGAAAAGAACAGTTTTATTTTCTATAAATAGAGATAGTACTTTAGTGTCTACTTTAGCTGTATTCTAGTATTCTAGCTGTTTGGAGCTGCCTTGGGCTCCAGGCACTTTAAAATTAATGGGCTGAGCCAAACAAAGGGCATATTTTCATTCTGAATCAAATGTGCATGCTGGTTCCCTAAGTGATGCAACACGTTTGTGCAAGTTGGCACACATTTATTATTCCAGGTAGTAAATGAAGACATTTGGCTTCTTCTAAAGACTCAGCCCTTGAGTCAATTCAAAGAAACCAGCAAATAAACCTTAGTGATTCCCAAACCCACACAAAAAGCTGATTTCTACCCAAACCAATTTCTTATGAGAGTTGTATTTGACCTATGGCTAAATCATGTCATTTTTAATGCTCACTTGTGTGAAGTACATTATTTTGAAAGGTTCATAAGCTTTGGAACCTAACTGCCATTGCTTCAAATCCCAGTTTGGCCATTTAGTAGTTTTGTGCTGTTTAGAAAATCCCTTATTTTCTCTGGAATACCACTTCCTTGTCTATAAAATGGAGTAATATCACATAGCTCATTAATATGATGAAGATTATATTATTTAGATTATATAAAGCACTTAGTAAAACAATTGGGACAGAGTAGATGATGATGTTTACTATTTGTCACCTCTGCAATTTAAAGTTGAGTATGATTTAAGCATTTTCCCATACTTAAGATCTTTACAGACTTTAAATTGGCACGAGGAATCATCTAATTTTTCTCCTAGTATATTTAGTAGCAAAAGAAAAATGGTCAAGAAATAGGAAGGCTTTCAAGATACAATTTAAACATCTGTAAAATTAACTCCATTAACATGATTTAAAATACAACAACAAAGAATTACAAACTTTTAAAAGAACAGAATATTAACCTACAGTGGCTAAAAGATGTCTTGGCTTTTGGAATTTCATAGGCCTAGGAATTGTTTTTGTTTTGATTTTGCAACTTTGCCACACATAACTCTTTTTCTAGTTTCTGACCAAACAAGAAGATTCCTGAGCACTATTTCTTGGAATTTTCTCTGAGAAAAAGCAAGAACGTCTGTTATATTACCCATAATAACTAACACATGAAAATATTTCTTTATATATTTTCTTTTTGATATTCAAACCTATTCCAGACTAACAGTGAGCAGGATTGCCATCACTTTCACTCAAGTATTTTCTGAATATGTTTGCTGAACTGTGATATATAAATATAGTAAAAACACTCTTCTGGAATTACTATGAATGTACCCTATAAAAGGCATCTCTTATGCACAAACAGCTAATACTGGCAGAATAGTACATAAGTGACTTTTTGGAATCATTTTTCTTCTCACACCCCTTCATAACCAGCTCACAAACCAGGCCATACAAAATTTCCAAATGTAATCAGATTATGTGATCAGCTTTGAAATTCTCATCAGCTATCTCCACTCTCAAACTGAGTATCTGAAAACAGGCTACTCATATCAGCAACATTTGACATTATATTTCAAGAATTATAGAAAGATATGTGATTATAATCACTATAAGCTCTTCTTGATTATATAATTAAAAGTATAGTTTTACTCATAAAAGGGTACCAAATAGGACTTGAATGAAAAGAACAAATTCTACTAAGCACAGTAGAGCATCTCAGTCTCCATAGTATGGGCTTTTGCAGTCAAGCTGCATTTAGGCCCATTCATTATTTGACACAGTTCATAAAAACTATGTACAGCTGCAAGATTAACATTAACATTATCATTATGTGTGTCTAAAATGTACCAATAGATGTTTTGATATTAATAATATATAAATAAATATTTTAAAATGTAAAAATTTTAAAAGCCATACATTTTTGTTACTATGTACAATTCCCATACTATTAAATAAATTATCAATGACAAATAATGGTTTCTGAATATTGAAATTCATTAGTCCAACTCTAAGAATAAGATTGTTTTTCCGGGGCCAGATGGAACTGATATTCTGAAATGTCTGAAATCCAATAGGACTACAGGTGTCCACTGTAGATCACAGTTTGGCAAAAATTTCCTTAAACTTAAATGAAATTAAGCTTGTTGGAAAATCTTTTTACCATATATGCTTGAGTCTCAGTGACAGAAACACAGGCAACTTCTTTGCATGGACTTCTATTTGTTTTTTAAAAAATGGAAAAGTATCTCTTCAGCATATAAATCCCAGAAAGTAGCCTAACTTCATTTTTTATGAGTTGCCAAAGTAATTCAAATAAAAAGTATACTTATTCTATAAAGTAGATATCTTATATATTGTTTAGGAAGAGCAGTAACAATGGAGTACTTCATTTTCTCTATGCATTTTTTTCTTTTGTTTTCCCTTTAAATAAAATTGCAACTTCAGTAGGAGAAGAGGAGCTTTCAGCAAAGTGGCTTTTAGCAAAATGGATTTTTCTTGAAGAACAACGACAAAACTCCACTGCAGCAATCTGGACAAATTCAAATGAACTAAGTACTAGCAATCCCCCACAAGGCCCTCTAAAGTTTAACACACAAGAGATTATCTTCTTGCAATCCACTTAAATTCTGGGCCCTACAAAAGTTTGCTGAATTTATTCCAAAATTCTCTGTCACCCATGAAGCGATGTTCATGTACTACATGATAAATCAGTGGTTTACACATTTGTCTGGATCAACATTCTTTTTTTTTGGAGGGGGGGACAGGGTCTCACTTTGTAATTCAGGCTGGCTCTGAGCTCACTATGGAGCCCAGGCAAGCTGCCACAAACTCAGCAATCCTCCTGTCTCTGCCTCCCGAGTGCTGGGATTACAGGCCTGAGCCACCACACCCGGCATTGTGGTATGCGGTGTTGATTGTTGGTGGGCGTGAGTCTCCACGCCCAGCATTGTATGTGGTTACCGGGAATCGAACTCAGGACCTTACGCTTGCAAGGCAGGCGCCGGAACCACTGAGCTAACCCTCCAGCCCAACATTCTTATTTTTTAAAAGCAGTGTCTAGTGTTCATACACAATATGTTTATACATTTAAAGAAGTACTAATCTTAGCCGGTGTAGTAAATATTACTAAGCATAATGTTATTTTCTTAGATAAAAGTATCAGTAGAAATTCTCACAATTTTTTAAATTGAATTCTTTATTGGTATATTTTATAGACAGCTCAAAATCACACTCAACATTGGGGAATTTGTACCAGTATATGACATGAATTAATTCTCATTTTACCCATATCCCTACCCACCCCATAATCCCCCACCTCCTCTATACATATGCTTTCTTTTTCTTTTCAAATCATATTTATTCTTTCTGCTCATTACTTTCCCCTACGATACTCCCTTTGAATAGTCCCTATTTCACAAAATCTATCATATATTCTAGAACGCATTTACATCTACAGACTCTCATACCAGAGAAAAGATATGGTATTTATATATCTGTGATCTATTTATTTCACTTATTAGTGTGTCCTCAAGGTGTATCCACTTGCACATAAATGACTGAAACTTGTCATTCTTTATGGCAGAGTGGTACAGCATTTTATTTAAACACACACACACACACACATACGCATCTTCTTTATCCAGTCTCCAGTTGATGGGCATCTGGGTTGTTTCCAAGATTGAGCTCACACAAACTGAGTTTCTATGAAGATGGGTGTACATATGTCTTTAAAATATAATTCTCTTCATTCCTTCAAGCATATTCCTATCCGGGGAATAGCAGGGTAAAATGGGACCTCTAATCCTAGTTTTCTGAGGAATCTCCATACTGATCTCCACAATGGTTGCACAAGTCTATAATCCCACCAACAGTGGGGAAGGGTCCCTTTCTCCTCGTAGCCTCACCAGCATTTATCGCTGGTTAATTTCACAATAACAGCCATTCATGGTGGAGTGAGATGAAATCTCAGTGTTGTTTTCATCTGCATCTCTCAAATGACCAATGATGTTGAACATTTCTTCATATGCTTCTTGGCTGCTTTGACTTCTGCCTCTGAGAAGTGTCTGTTCCATTTCAGATGCCCATTTTTGAATTGGGTCTTTAAACTTGGGGGGACTGATTTGTTTAAGTTCTTTATATATTCTAGATAGTAGCCCTTTATCTAACAAAAACCTAGCAAAGACTTTTTTTTCCTATGTTGTTGGTTGTCTTTTAGTGGTGCCAGTGGTTTCTTTTGCTGTGCAGAAGCTTTTTAGGAGGATGAGATACCACTTGTTGATTATTTCTGCTCTTTCTCATTCTATAGAGGTTTTGTTCATAAAGTCTCTGCATAAGCCAGTGTCTCCAAGAGTTTTACCTAACCTGTTTTGCAGTAGGTTTATTGTTTCTGTTTGAATGTTTAAGTCTCGAATCCATTGTGAATTTAGTTTTGTACATGGTGAAAGAGATAGGTCTAGCTTTAGTTTTTGGCAAGTTAAAGCCCAGTTTTTCCAGCATCATTTGTTAAAGAGGCTGTCTTTCCTCCATTGGGGATGTTTGGCTCCTTTGTCAAAGATAAGGTGACTTAGTGTATCTGGAGTTGTTTCTGGATCTTCTAATCTATTCCACTGGTCCTTAGGTCTGTTACCTTGCCAGTACCCTGCAGTTTTTTATCAAAGTGGCTTTATAGTACAGTTTAAAGTTGGGGATTGTAATCCTCCTGCCATGTCCTGGTTGCTTAAAATTGCTTTTGCTCTTCTAGGTCTCTTGTCATTCCAGATGAATTTTTGGATCGTTTTCTCTAGGTCTGTGAAGTATGGTATTGGGATTACATACGGAATTGCATTGAATCTGTATAGTAGTTGCAGGAGTATAGCCATTTTTATTAGGTTGATTCTTCCTACCCAGGAACAAGGGATGTCTTTCCATTTTCTGATATCCTCTTCTATCTCCATTTTCAGAGTCCTGTAGTTTGCAAGGTAGAGGTCTTTTGCCTCCTTTACTAGATTGATTCCTAGATACTTCATTTTTTGGGCGCTATTGTGAAAGGGTTTGACTCCCCAATTTCCCTTTCAGTGAGTCTGTTTTTTGTGTAGACAAAGGCTGTTGATTTTTGAGCACTGACTTGTATCAGCTACACTTCTAAATTGGGCAATTAAGTCTAGCAGTCTTTTGGTTGAGTTTTTAGGATTCTCTATATAAAGAATCATATCATTGGCAAATAAAGACAGTTTAACTTCTTCCTTACCTATCTTTATTCCTATTATTTATTTGTCTTGCCTGATTGCTGTGGCTAATGTTTCCATCACTATATTGAACATGAGTGGTGACAGCAAGCATCTTTGTCTCATTCCAGATCTGAGTGTAAAAGGTTTCAGTTTTTGCCCATTTAGTGTGATGCTGGATGTTGGTCTCTCATAAATAGATTGTATTAGATTGAGATAAAGTCCATCTTTTCTGATTCTCTGTAAGGTTTTGAACATGAATGGGTGTTGGATTTTGTCAAACGCTTTTTCTGCATCTATTGAGATGACCATACAGTCTTTTTTCTGCATCTATTGAGATGACCATACAGTCTTTGTCCTTGAGTCTGTTAATATAATGTATTAAATTTATTGATTTACATATGTTAAACCAGCTTTGCATCCCTGGGATAAATCCAACTTGATCAGAGTGTATGGGTTTTTTGTTTGTTTGTTTGGAGACAGGGTCTCGCTTAGTAGTTCAGGCTGGCCCTGAGCTCACTATGTAGCCCAGGCAAGCCTTGAACTCAGCAATCCTCCTGCCTCTGCCTCCCAGGTGCTGGGATTACAGGCTTGAGCCACCAAGTCTGGCATCTGTAGTATGAGGTACTGATTGCCAGTGGGCGTACCACGCCCAGTATTGTTGTATGTGGTTACCGGGATTGAACCAGGGAACTTGCGCTTGTGAGGCAGGCACTGGAACCACTGAGCCAAATCTCCAGCCCCTGTATGATTTTCTTGATAACTCTCTGTAGTCTGTTTTCCAATATTTTATTGAGGATTTTTGCATCAATGTTCAGTAGAGAGATTGGCCTGTAGTTTTCTTTTTTGGTTAGGTCTTTCTCTGCTTTTGAAATCAAGTTAATAGTTGCTTCACTTTTTTTTTAATTGCATTCCTTATTGGTACAATTTGCATACATCTCACACTCACACATAACATTGGGGAATTTGTACCAATATATGACACAGTCAATTCTCATTTTTATCCATATCCCCAACCACAACTCCCCACCCCCTATATACATGCTCTTTTATTTTCTTTCAGAATCATATTTATTCCTTCCCCTCATTACATCCCCCATCAAATTTCCTTTGGAAATTTCCCATTCTAAAAAGACTGTCATACTACTAGAGCTCATTTGCACCTACTGGTACTCATATCAGTGAGAAGATCCGGTATTTGCCTATCTGTGCTCTATTGATTTCATTCCTTAGCGTGTCCTCCAGGTGCATCCATTTGCACATAAATGAATCAATCTTGTCATTCTTTATGGCAGAATAGTACTCCATTTTATTTTTTAAAAAAACCACATCTTCTTTATCCACTCTCCAGTTGATGGGCATTTGGGTTGTTTCCAAGATTGAGCTATCACAAACTGAGCTGCTATGAACAAGGGTGTACATCTGTCTTTCCACTGTGATTTTCTAAGTACTTTTGGGTATATTCCTAGCAGAGGGATGGCAGGGTCAAATGGGACACCCTAGTTCTAGTTTTCTGAGAAGTCTCCACACATATGTCCACAATGGTTGCACAAGTCTGCAGTCCCACCAACAGTGGAGATGGGTTCCTTTCTCCCCACAGCCTCGCCAGCATTTATTGTTGGTTGATTTTGTGATAGCAGCCATTCTTTGTGGAGTGAGATGAAATCTCACTGTTGTTTTCATTTGCATCTCTTGAATGACCAGTGATGTTGAACATTTCTTCATATGTTTCTTAGCTGCTTTAACTTCTGCCTCTGAGAAATGTCTGTTCATTTCAGATGCCCATTTTTGAATTGGGTCTTTAAACTTGGGGAGGCTAATCTGTTTAAGTTCTTTATATATTGTATATATTGCTTCACTTTTTTAGATGCCCCACAGGACTCATATTATATTATAAAAGTTTTGGCTGAATTAAGTTTAGAAATACTATGACTTTAAGTAATGGGCAACAAAAAAGATCTAATTCCGGTGATCAGAAGTTGTGAAGTTCTTTTATGTTGTTTTGCAGAACTGTATGACTCAGATATACCTCCTGGGATGAGTCAGGTCTGCATTATAAGCTAAAGAGTCAGAAAATTTCATTTAAAAGCCTTAGATGTGAAAAGTGAGAGTGAAGACACAAAGAAAATGCCAAGTCACAAACAACATAAGTTTTAAAGTGCATTTAGCCTTCCTATATGCCAGACCTTCATATACGTTACTCTATTAAATTTTTAAAAGAATCATTAAAAGAAGTATCAATTTTGCTCTTCTACAGATGAGAAAAGTAACATCAAAGTAATTATATCTACAATCTATGCCTCAAAACTAGTAGTTGTTATGGTCCAAGAAAAGTAATCTGTCAAATATTTGTCTTCTTATCATTCAAAAGTCCTAAAGATCTCTTAACACAGGGAAGGTGTATCCACACATGCACTTACAATCTATTCATTCTATCACTGGTCTACTTATAAAATAAAACATGATAAGTAAAGTTGTCCCAAGCCTTTGAATGCTAAAAGCAAAACACACTAAATTATTATTTATTCTTGACAAAATCACTGATCACCTTTGATTCCCCAATCTTCTCTTAAACTGATAACACAGATCCCATAAAGTCTTAAAATTTTTATAAACTAGTATTCTATAAGCAAATGTCAGTACCTCCAATAATTCTATGAATAGCATGTTAAGAAATGTAGCAATATCTTCTTCCCTTTTTTTCTCTACAGAACTACACAATTTGAATAGCACATAATTCTTTTTTTTTTTTTTTTTTTTTTTTTTTTTGAGACAGGGTCTCGCTTTGTAGTTCAGGCTAGCCCTGAGCTCACTATGGTGCCCAGGCAAGCCACTGCGAACTCAGCAATCCTCCTGTCTCTGCCTCCCGAGTGCTGGGATTACAGGCGTGAGCCGCCACATCTGGCATTGTGGTATGCGGTGTTGATTGTTGGTGGGCATGTCTCCACACCCAGCATTATATGTGGTTACCGGGGATCGAACTCAGGTCCTTGCGCTTGCGAGGCAGGTGCTGGAACCACTGAGCTAACCCTCCAGCCCCTAGCACATAATTCTTAAGCTAGTATGTAAATAGTGTTTCAACAAATTATATTACCTACAATATTCATTACCTACAGCATTCATGAACACCCACGATCATTTGTATGCCTTTCTTGTATACTATGAAAGTTTTAAGTGTAAAAGCTTAGAAATATTTTGACTTCAATCAACATACATAAAAAGAATTCATCCTAATGATCAGAAATTTTTACATATTTTTAAATTCTTTTAAAGAACTGTACAACTAAGATAATTGATTTTTTAAAGTTTTGTCTTTATTGGTACATTGTATATACATATCATGATCACATCGATATTGGGAATTTGTACCAATATATGACACAATTTAATTTTCATTTTTCTCATTCCCTTACCCACCCCACACACCCCCACCCCCTAAATACATAAGCTTTGTTTCCCTTTTTTATTACCATCACATTTTTTCTTTACCCATCATTACTCACTCCTCCACATTTCCCTTTGAATAGTTTCTATTTCCCAATATTCATCATACATTCTACAACTTATTAATATCTTCAGTATCTCATAGCAGAGAACAGATACAATATGATATTTACACCTCTGTGACCTACTTGTTTCACTTATGAATATGTCCTGAAGGTATGTCCATTTGAGTACAAATGATTTAAACTTATCATTCTTTAAGGCACAGTAATACTCCATTGTGAAAGAACATAAAAATACAATTTGCATGGCTACTCCATCAAAAGAAAATCTTTCCCACGCAAGATCCAATAACATCAGAATATATTAGATTTTGAAATTATGAACTTTTCCTAATATTTTAGTTTATTTTTATAATTTAAATTAAAATATTATAATTCAAAACCCTAATATCAAAATAAATGTGTCATATTGTTAAAGAAAAGTAATTTGTAATAGCATAGGAGTACTAAATAAAAAGTACTAAAATAAAAGTAATATGTAATAGCATAAAAGTTCTAAATAAAATAAAATATTTAGGAAAAAACCCTATAACTTCTTAAATTCCTCACAAAAGCTAATAGTTTCAGGAGCAATGTAAACTGGATTCAAATAAAATTCAAATAGGAATCAAAGATTTAACAAGTAAAAGATCCCTTCTTTTTTTTTTTTTTAGACAGGGTCTCGCTTTGTAGTTCAGGCTGGCTCTGAGCTCACTATGTAGCCTAGGCAAGCTTCAAACTCAGCAATCCTCCTGTCTCTGCCTCCCAAGTGCTGGGATTACATGCGTGAGCCACCACGCCTGGCAATGTGGTATGTGGTTTTGATTGTTGGTGGGCGTGAGTCTCCACGCCCAGCATTGTATGTGGTTACCGGGGATCGAACTCAGGGCCTTACGCTTGCAAGGCAGGCGCTGGAACCACTGAGCTAACCCTCTGGCCCAAAAGATTCCTTCTTTTATAGACTATACTTAAAATCCATTTTCAACTATTTTGCTTTTGCAGGACTAAAACACAAAGCTTCATAAAATCAAGAATTCAAACCGGGTGTGGTGGATCATGCCTGTAATCCCAGCACTTGGGAGGCAGAGACAGGATTGCTGAGTTTGAGGCTTGCCTGGGCTATATAATGAGCTCAGGGCCAGCCTGAACTACAAAGCAAGACCCTATCTCAAAAAAAAAAAAAAAAAGAATTCAATAAACTAAGCAAAATGATAATGGCTATAATGAATAAAATCCTCCGATATGTCAAAGCCTGTTTTAATCATTATATCCACATTGTCATTTTGAATCTTCACAAGTACATCATAAAGAAAATGTTACAGTATTTCTGTCCCCATTTCCAAGTATGGAAACTCAGTCATCACTAGGGTAATACTCAAATTTATCCCTCTGAATTTATCCCATCTGAATCTATAGTTTCTCTATGAACTACTACACCTGTATAATAAGATACTTCAAATTATTGCAAATTTTAAAAGAACATATAGAATGAATTGCTAGTAATACCAATAAATAGTTTGCTCCACCTCTAGGATAGCATACAACCCCTCCCAGGTCAACATCCTAAAAGCCTCTTTACCCAATACCTCTCTCAAAGATAAAAAGTTGATTTGGCTAATCCATTTTCATTCTGTAATGCACCAATTGTGTGTGTGTGTGTGTATGTGTGTGTGTGTGTTTTGTTTTGTTTTTGTTGTTGTTCTTTTGGCGGTACCGGGGATTGAACTCGGGCCCCTGTGCATCCAAGGTTGATGTGGTAAAACTTGAGCTAAATCCCCAGCCCCCCTTTGCAATGCACCAATTGATATGTGATGCTATTTGCTTATTTACCATACTGTTTATTATAATAATTGGACATATATATGAGGTACAGGGTAATAATACAATACATAATATCCATATTGATAGATGTTCTACCTCCTTAAATATCTTAAAATTTTTGATAAACATGATTGATTGTACACAAAGTATAGCATAGATCAATTATATATGTATACTATGTGCTAATAGAAACAGGATAATTAATATTTCCAGCTCTTTATCATTACTTTATTTTTGGAGACTGTGAGCTCCTCTCTTACAGTTATTCATAAAAACAGCTTTTCTTTGAAAAGCTACAATGAAATCATAACCTAAGAGATAGAACACTCTCACCAACATTTGTTACATCAAAATATATGTGTATATTATTTTGAACTGTAGTCACTATCATGCTGTACAGCAACAAAACTTTTTTATTTGTTTTGATACCTATTATGCAATTTCCTATTTTGTGAGTCATCTTCAATGTCTCATCAAAGTTTCAAATTTCTCAATACAGACAACTACTTTCTTGACTGAATTTATTCCTAGATATTTTAAGTTATGTTGTGGGAACTTAAGTGAACTGACTTCATTATTTCATTTTCATCAATAACACTGTTGGTATATAAAATGCTCTTGCATTTTGTTTACTGGTTTTTGTATCCTTTACCTTTACTGAATTTATCAGTTGATTTATTTTTGTAGAGTATTTAGGTTTTTATGTAGAGAATCACATTATCTGCACAAAGGAATAATCTGAATTCTTTCCTTCATGTTTGTTTATCTTTCATTTATTTCTCTTGTATACTTGTTCTGGTTAAGACTTCCAGTACTGTACTGAATAAGAATGTGAAGACAGAACATCTTTGTCCTGTTCTAGATCTTAGAACTCAACTTGATGTGTGCTATGGCTTTGTTATCTATAGACTGTATTATGAACTTATATTACAAATATAAACAATTCTCCTTAATATTTTCAGGTATATTCCTTCTATGCTTAATTTGCTCAGAATTTTTATCATGAAAAGATGTTGCATTTTACCAAATGCCTTTTCTGTATCTACTGAAATAATCATATGAGCTTTGTACTTCATTTTCTTGATATAATGTATTAAATTTGTTGACTTGTGTATGTTGAACTATCTTTGCTTCCTTAAGTTAGATTTCACTTAATCATAATCTTTGTGATATGCTGTTGGACTCAATTATTTAGTATTTTTTAACATTTTTGCCTCTCTATTCACAGAGTGTGTGTGTGTGTGTGTGTGTGTGTGTGTGTGTGCCTGCTTGTCTGTGTGTCTATGGGTGTCCTTGTTCAGTTTGGAATAGGGGTAATGCTGACCTCAGAATGAGTTTGGAATAATTCCCTTCCTTTCAATATATGACAATTCATGATGTGACAAATTTCAGGGAAGTTCAAAATTTAAAATTTTTAGAGTAGGGTATATAAGAACTCATGTCATTCCTGTGGTTTTTTTTTTTTTTTGGCAATGTAATCAAGTAATCACTACAAGTCTGTTTCCTTTCTATAAATGGTAGTATTATCACCTTCATAAAATAGATATAAGGGTCAAATATAAAACAAAATCATACATGTACAGCATTTGCAACACACTGAGCTTCCAAAATATAATAGTTAAGTTTATTTGTGGGACAGCCGTTGATACCAGTGAGACCTACAGCACAGAGAGAAAAATAATTGTCTTGAGTGACCAAAATTTCACCCTTGTCACAAAAGTCAAGTAATGTAGAATGGATTGACTGGTTTTCTGTAATTTTTCATAATCTTTGCTCACTCACCCATTTATAAAGCATTTCTCTTCCTCCTCCTTATTCTCCCTAAACAGTGCTTTAAATTTTCCTCATTTCCTGTGACCTATTTAAAATCTTTCATATGTAAGCACCCAAATAGTTAGTTGTCTCCTAGCACAATAGTCTATGTACCTGGTAACCTTTGGCTCAACTTACTATATACCATAAATATCTAAAGATTTTTATTGAATTCTTTATTGGTACATTTTATATACAGTTCTCAAACACACTCAACATTGGGGAACTTGTACCAGTATATGACAGAAGTTAATTCTCATTTTTACCAATACCCCTACCCACCCATTATATACTTGCTATTTTTTTCTTTCCAAATCATATTTATTATTTCCCCTCATTACATTCCCCCACCACATTCCCTTGAATATTTCCAAGATTATATTACCCCATGAAAAGAAAGAAGGGAAAGAAAAAAATTGAAGATGAGGAAAACCAGAAGCAAATCCAATGTATATAGGGAGAGGGATTGAAGTGAGAGTATGGGAATGGGAAAAAGAATCAAGATATATCATGTAAGGTATAAAATCTCAATGAAGAATGTGATCATAAGTTATACCTGAGGTGTACCAATAAACTCAATTTAAAAAAGATTACCTCCTCCCAAAAGTTTGTGTATTATTTTAGTCTCTTCACACAGTTCACTTATATAAGGACAGATGCCTTTGAAAAATAAATGTAAAATTGAAATCCAGATACCTCTCCATAATTCAAGAAAAGTAATAAATACAATGACTCTAATAAAACTGCATTTATTTCAACATTTGTTTGAAATAACACCATACTGTCTTACTTCTTTACCACTGAGCTAAATCCCTGGCCCTTCTTCAGGTTCTATAAGCAATCTCTTTCATATTTTTACATCTACAAGCTCTTAATCCTTTCTTTTCTTTGAAGAGCTACAATGAAATCATAATCTAAGACATAGAACAATCTCACCAACATTTGATATGTCCAAATAAGTTTTAGTTCTATTTAGCAGGGTAATCACTTAAAGAAAAACTATTAAGCTGTTAATATATTTTATATTCAAATGAAAATAGTAATGGCTTTCATACAGCAACATTTCTGATTATCTTGTGTAAAAAAACAGATCACAGTGATTCAACTTGAGTTTAACGTGGCAAAAATCTATATGGCCATCATCGACCACAATTGGGGTTTTCCAGTAATTCTAATTGGGCTCGTTTAAGATTGGAGCTCTAGTAACAACCAACACTTATTGAATATTTCTTCTTATTATTCAATGTAAAATGAAATTAACCATTGTAGTTTAGGATATTGAATACTGTAAATTCCTATAGAGAATTAGTAGGATAAGATTAGTGACTAGAACCAGGGACAATTCTCTAAATTGAGAGGATCATAAATATATTTTTCTTGATTATTTTAGCTTATATGAATTTCTCCTAAAAATAAAGTTGCTAAGTTTTAACAAGTAAACTTTCTTTTTTATGAGTAGGTTAGATTTTTCCAGCATAACATTTTAAGAAAAACCCTTTCAAAGTTCCTCTAAGAAAGTGATTGAGCCAAACTCTAGTAAAAGTAAAATCTATAAAACTTAAAGAATGTCAATTTTTATTACAGTACAGAATTTAATTAATTTAGTTTCATTTAATAAATATTCTGTTATAATATAGCTCCTTGCTAGATATTCTGCCATATTGCTAAGCAGGTGAGTTTCAATAATTATTTATGGCTAGAACAAATTACAAACGTATATATTTAATCTTTTTTTCCTGCTAAATTACAAATTTTAAAGGCTCTCAGTTTAATGGTGATTGAAGTGCACTAAAGAATCCCAAGGCTTATCTTTTACCAGTCAAGGTTAGAGAATCTATTTGGAAGGCCATCTACAAAGATGAGGTTTTATTTATCCCCACATACACCTCCCTGACCCAGTGATAGTAGTCACTGGCACTCGGTAGGTTCCCGATATAAAAAAAAAAATCAGTAAGCATTTAGAAACTCAAATATACATAAGGAAAAATAAAACAGAATAAATATAAAACATAACAATAAAAACAGTTGCAACTACAGGTATTGTTACAGGATAATTATGTATATACCTACTATCTTATATTTGATCACCCAGAGCTTAAAATGTACTCAACTACACCCAGTTAATCCTCACAGTAATTATCTCAAATGTGGTTCTTTCTGCTCCCCAAATTCTCTTCTGAATTTTTAGATGACAACAGCAATGTTGGTGACTCTTTTTAATAAATGAAATATTTTGATTTTATTTTTAATTGAATTCTTTATTGGTACATTTTATGTACAGCTCAAAATCACACTTAACATTGGGAAATATATACCAGTATATGACATGAGTTAATTCTCATGTTTACCCATACCCCTACCCACCCTAACCCCCTCACCCCTATATACATATGCTTTCTTTTCCTTTTTAAATCATATTTATTCTTTCCCCTCATTACTTTCCCCCACAATCTTCCCTTTGAATGTTTATTTTTAAGAAGAATATTAATGAATATAATAGAACTGTGCATATCAAATCAAATGTGCACATTTATCTAGTGTTTGAAATTCACACCAAGGAAAAAAAGTTACAAAAAAAAGCCCCCAGTTTTGCCATTGAGATAGGTGCTAAAAGGATTTTTGTCACTACCATTTAAATCTTAGTATCTCTTTTACTGCGAAGTTTCTTTTACTTGATTTATAAAAGTTTGATCTCAAGTTAAAACTACTGTCTCTTTTACCAAGCGTTATTTCATTATACATTGTGAGAAGATAGTAGATAAGGTCATCTGCCTACACGATATTTACAGCTCTAATTTCCTTCAGTAATTGGTAGGTGCAGTTCTCATACGTCTTGCTAATGACTGTCATACATTGCTCAGGCAAATTAGACAAATAGCATGTTCTGTTATTTTAACTAAAATGTGATGTAATATAAACAGTTTGAATGGAATTAAGTGACTTTACTAATAACATAATTCACCCTAAATATCCTAACCCTAAAAACATACCACCCACTATATAAACTTCAATCTGATGGAATTTTTGTGTACTTTTGACATTAGCCTCCATCATTTTACTTTATTGTAATTTGGGGGAGGAACACTCCCAATATTCAACTACCATCACCTAAATGCCTAATATCTGTGAGAAAACATACATTAAAAATTACAAATTCTCTTACAAGAAACCAACAGCCAGCATCCTTAATGGTCAAAAACTGAAACCTTTCACACTAAGGTCAGGAACAAAAACAAGGATGTCCACTCTCACCACTCCTGTTCAATATAGTTTTGGAAAAACTAGCCACAGCAATTAGACAAGAGAAAGAGATAAAAGGAATAAAATAGGTAAGGAAGAAGTTAAACTGTTATTATTTGCTGATGACATGATATTGCATATAGAAGATCCTAAAACTCAGCCAAAAGACTGTCAGCCTTAATCACCAGATTTAGTAGCATAGCTGGATACAAGCTTAACACTCAAAACTCAATAGCCTTTTTATACATCAACACTAGACTCAATGAAAGAGCAATCAGGGAATCAAATCCTTTCCTAATAGCTTCCAAAAATGAAATATCCAGGCATTAGTCTAACAAAAGAGGTCAAAGACTCTACTCTAAAAACTACAGTATTCTGGGGCTGGAGATTTAGTTCAGTGGTTCCAGTGCCTGCCTAGCAAGTGCAAGGTCCAGAGTTCCATCTCTGGCAGCAACATACAACAATACCAGGCGTGATATCTCACACCCATCAGCAATCAGTACCCACACCACAATGCTGGGTGTGGTGACTAACAGGCTATAATCCCAGCACTTGGGAGGCAGAGGCAGGACTGCTGAGTTCAAGACTTGCCTGGGTTACATAGTGAGCTCAGGGCCAGCCTGAACTACAAAGCAAGACCCTGTCTCAAAAAAAAAAAAAAAACTACAACATTCCGAAATCAAAGGGGATATCAGAAAATGGTAAGGCATTCCTTGTTCCTGGGTTGGAAGAACCAATATTGTCAAAATGTCCATGCTCCCAAAACTATTGTATAAATTCAATTCAATCCCAATTGAAATCCTAAGATCATATCTCACTGATCTAGAGAAAATCATCCAAAAATTCATGTGGAACCACAAGAGACCTAAAACAGAAAAAGCAATTCTAGGCAACAAGGACATGGTAGGAGGTATCACAACCCCCAATTTAAAATTATACTACAAACCCACTGTGATAAAACTGCACAGTACTGGCAAAGTAACAGACCTGGGGACCAGTGGAGTAGATTAGAAGATCCACAAACAAGTCCAGATACACTAAGCCACCTCATCTTTAACAGCGTTGCAAAACTCCCTCAATGGAGGGAAGACAGCTTCGTCAAAAAATGCCACTAGGAAAATTAGGCTTCAACTTGCCAAGGGTTAAAGCTAGATCTATCTCTTTCTGTACACACCAAACTAAAATCAAAATGGATTAGATTCTATCTCACTCCACAAAGAACAACTGCTATCACAAAATCAACCAACAACAAATGCTGGCAGGGCTGTGGGGAGAAAGGAACCTTTCTCCACTGTTGATGGAGTAGACTGGTACAACCACTGTGGAGATCAATGTGGAGATTCCTCAAAAAGCTAGCTTTAGAAGTCCCACTTCACTCTACTATTTCCCTGCTAGGTATAAACCTAAAGAATTTTTAAAAATCATACCACAGCAATATATGTACACCCATGTTTATAGCAACTTAGTTTGTAATAGCTAGATCTTGAAAACAGTACAAATGCTTATCAATGGGAGACTGGATCAAGAAGATGATATTTTGTAAGTAAAATGGAGTATTATTCAGCCATAAAGAATGATAAATTTGAGTCATTTATACTGCAATGGATGTACTTTGAAGACATACTCATAAATGAAATAAATAGGACACAATATGTGAATACCATATCTTTTCTCTTTTATGAAAACCTGAAGGTGTAAATAAATGCCATAATGTAAGCCAGGTAATGTGAAATAGGAAGAAAATGTGCAAAAGGAATAGGGAAAGGGCAGGTAGGGAAGTAAAGAAGGGAAAAAAGAAAAGTAAAAAAAAAAAGAAGTAAAGAAGTGAAAAAATATGATCATAAAAGGAAACAAAACTATATATAGAAGGGGTGGAGGGTTATAGGGAGGTCAGGGGAATGGGAGAAAATGAGAATCAAGATGTGTCATGTACTGGTACAAACCTTCAATGCTGAATGTGATCATAATGTATATATAAAATGTACCAATAAAATAAAATGTTCCTAAAAAAGAGTATGTTTAAGAATAGTCTGAAAGAAAACACAAAATATGCACCAATGACTACACTGCAAGTCTTTTTTACCAGGACTGGCATCTCCCTCAAATAAATGGATCTGAAACGTGAACTGGAAAATATTTAGAAACACAAAGGTGATGTATTTCTACCTACAAGACCTGCCATAGGACAGGATTTTTCTACATATATATTTAGGCAGTACTCTGGAAGACTGTAAATATATTTAATTCTTATTGTTAAATAATTAGCCATTATCATAGAAAAAAATTATTCTCAAAGTGGATCCCTACACCAACAACATTAACGTTACTTAAAAATTTGTTAGCACTGAAAACTTTTCAACCCTGCTTCAAATCTATCTTGTTGGAAATTCTGTATATGTAGCCAAGCAACCTGAGCTTTAATTATCCTTCCATGTGAATCTGACATGCAGTAAGGTTTGAAAAGCATCCTTCTCCACACTACCGTCAACCAGCTGAGAGAGAAAGAGAGAAATCATTCTCATGGATCCAAGTAAAAAATTATATTCTTACAGCATATTGTAACTTCAAATACCTTCTTTGTTATAATTAAGGGCCATCAGCTGGCAGCTCTCTTTAAAACCTCATCAGTCCTACTGGATCAGGAAACCTAATTCTATTATAGTAACATCCATAGTCACCTCCTTCCTACAGAGGACAGCCACCACATAAGTATTGAAATATGAGTAACAGCTATGCAACAGAGCATATTTCTGTAATCCCAGGCCCTTCCAGAAATATGGTTAGCAGGTGACTGGTCCGTTCCAGCCCTTTAATTTCCCCATGGCTTTGAACTCCTTTTTCTATAGTGGGTCAAGTAATCATAAATTTCTATCTCATTAATATAAATCATCACTGAGTTTAGACTTCAGTTAGTATAGTTATTGACCACTAATGCTTCTCCAATATGTGCAAGGCACACATTAAGTCCTAAATCCCAGATGACTACATCAATGTCAATGAATTCAGTCAGATATCCCTTGCATCCACTTCCTATGTACATCAATACAGACTGGAGAATTCTTCTCTTTCAGCATATCAACTCTTCCCCTTGGGGAAGACCATATACCTCTCAGTCAGGGATTTGCTGAGTCAGCAGGAAATAGCAAAGGTGGCTCCTGAAGTAATCAGCAGTAGCATATGAGATTAATTAAATATTTCTTACATACAATAATTTTTTAAAACAAATTTAATTGTGCATACATAAGATATACAATATAATTTTATGGTATGTTATATACTAAGACTAAAACATTTTTATGTACAAAAAGATTCTTTAATGGGCCAGGAAAAGTTAGGTTTAAAACTACAGGTACCTTAGCCATATTTGTCCTGAAAACACAGAGATGAGAAGCTTTTTCAGGTCTGCAATGGATGCATCTCATCTAGTCATACATGTACCTATATAAATATTCATGTTTTTTAATTATTCCTTTTTATGATTTAACTTTCTTAGGGACTTTTCCTTAGGAAAGAGTCAAGGGTTCCATAATCTTTAAATGTTTTTAAAATCACAACGAGGTATCACTTCACATATGTTAGTTAGAATGCGTATTAACTCTAAAAACTAAAGCTTTATACTGTGTTGAAAATGATGTGGAGAAAGGGAATCTTTGTAGACTGTTAGTAGGAAGGTAAATTAGTACAGCCACTATAGAAAATTAGATGATGGATGACTTTTAAATTATTAAAAGTAGAAGTACTGTGTGATATCACAGTCTCATTATATGGTATTTATCCAAAGACTATGAAAACAATATGCTTAGAGGTTTTCTGCTTCCCATGGTCACTTGCCATTATTTACAAAGATTACGATGTGAACTCAAACCAAATGGCATAGATGAATGCTAAAGGGAAAATGGCCTATATTCATAGAGAAACTCTGTTCAGCCTTTTAAAAGGAAATCTGCATGGTGGCACATGCTTGTGCCTACCTCCATGGGAGGCTGAAGCAAGAGGATCATCTATTTGAGGCCAGCCTATGCAAATTAGTAAAAACCTTATCACAAAAATAAAAATTTTTTAAAATGGCTGAGGATATAGTAGTAGAGCTCTTGGTAGAATGTGAGTCATTAGTTTAGTCACCACTAGTACACACACACACACACTCACACATACACACATGCACACAAAAAAAGGGGGGAGGAGAGGAAGGAGGAAATCTTATCATCTGAAACATGCATAAATGTAAAGAATATTATGTTCAGTAAAATGGAAAAAATATTTCATGATCTTACTTATCTGAGAACCTAAAAATATTAACTCCTAGAAGAAATTGAACAATGGATTTCAAGGGTTAAAGAAGTAAAGATTAGAGAGGAAGAGATTGATCAAAGAAGCCAAATTTTTTTTTAAAACCCTAAAATGCAAAGGAGGTAGGGGGGCTAAAAACCCAATGGTAGACCACAGGTTCAGCATGTACAAAGCCCTGGATTCAGTTTCCAGCAACTCCCCACAAAAATAAAATTTCTATTATATAGAGAGAATAGGTCCAAGGATGACTAGAGTTAATAAAAATGTTAATAAAAATAGATTTAAAATCTATTTACAAAGGTGAAGCAATGTGTATGTTGATTAGCTGGATTGCACCATTACATAGTCATGTTGTACATGATAAACATTTACATTTCATAAATTCAAATAAAAAATTATAAAAGTGTTACCATTGACATACAACTAGAGCTACAACCACTTGATCTCTAATAGTTCATCTCTAAATAATTATAGTGTGACTACTTGTTATAATCAGTCATGTCCCACTTTTCTTCACTGCATTCTTTCTTTATATGATAAAAGTAATTCAAGAATTTAATTTTTGGTTCTTTTCACTGGAATAACTTTTGATACAGTGAAAAAAAGTACTAAGCAAGTCCCATGATTAAGCAGATGATACACCAAATTAGAATTGGAAAACAATTTCATAAAGAAAAAAATTTTTAAAACTGAAGATGAAGAAACCATAAGGCTAAACATGAACTCTGGAACATCAGAATGACAACTAGGAACTTAGATATGCAAATTTGATGTTTCACCCTAAACCTACTAAATCCAAAACGCAGGCGGTAAGTCCCAGCAATACATTTAACACCTTCTCTACTTTTAAAAACCACTAACAAAATGCAAGAATTAGGTGTTGCTACTAACAATGGTATTACCACCAATCTCAGGCTCAGAGGACAAGAGAACAAATTAGGAACTGGAACCAAGAGGTCATACAGAGAAAACTTTCTCAAAAGAATCAGTAACCACAGTGAAATAAACAGGTCACAGATATGTAAATACCATATCTTTTCTCTGGTATGAGAACCTATAGATGTAAAAGTGTTCTAGAATGTATGATAAGTTTTGTGAAATAGGAAATATTCAAAGGGAATGTGGTAGGGGAAAGTAATGAGGGGAAAGAATAAATATGATTTGAAAAGAAAAAGAAGCATATGTATATAGGGGATAGGGGTTGTATGGTGGGTAGGGATATGGGTAAAAATGAGAAATAACTCATGCCATATACTGGTACAAATTTCCAATGTTGAGTGTGATTGTGAGCTGTATATAAAATGTACCAATAACGAATTCAATTTAAGAAAACACACAAGAATCGTGACCTTTTGGTCAAGAGACCCAGTTTGAGAAACCTCATAACAAGGGTATAGGACTTTAAATAACCATCATATACTGGTGCAAATTCCCAATATCGAGGGTGATCAGTATATGATGTGTATATAAAATGTACCAATAAAGATAAAAATTTTAAAATAAATAAATAACCCAGCCTCATTATCTCTCTTCCTCCAGTTGTGAACCTAGGCTCTCAAATGACCAAATTCAAACAAAACCCAAGAAGGTAAGGGAACTCGATGATTTGGTACATTCAGGATTGACTTTCTGGCAGAAACAAATAGGAGAAAAATTATATCAGGAGTAGAAAACACAGGAGATATTCAAGCAAGCCTAACATGCTTTTGTGAACACACTCAAATTTGAAGAAGAAAACTATAAAACATTTATTTGAGGAAGTTCGAGATTTAAAACATTTTGTAATTTCCATGGTAATGGTTTCATAGGAATGATCATTTACTATTTAACCTAATAATTAGATTCCAGTAAGAAAATTCTTTTTCCATTTTGTGAATAAACTTTTGTCTTATATTCTATGGCTTAATACAGTGACAGGTATATTGTAGATATATTGTTACTACTGTTCATTTTATAATCACCTCTTTTGTCATGTTTCAGTGCTGCATCCACTGAATTGAATAACCTGCCACTGAATTCTTCTGGGATTTTTGTTCATATTAGTGCCCCTCCCTCTTCTAAATTCCATAAGTAAAGCTCCGTTTACCTACAAGCTCCAAACTACCAATTTATTTAACTTCTTACTGTATTACAAGGTAGATTTCCTAACATATTCAACCTTAGGGACCACTCTTGCATTCACTTAAATAAATTTCTCTATCCTCTTTCTAGTTCTTAGCTATATACTAACCTCTTATCATTAACATTAGTCTTTTTTTGTGAAATAGGTATAATGTACATACACATCATGATCACTCAACATTGAGAATATGTACCAGTATAGGACATGACTTAATTCTCATTTTTCCCCTTTTCCTACCCACCCTACAACTCCCCATCCCCTATACACATGAGCTTAGTTTCCCTTTTTTTTACTATCACAATTTTTTCTTTCACCTCATTACCCCTACCCTTCATTTCCCTTAGAATATTTTCTATCTTACAATGTCTATCATACATTCTAGAGCTCATTTACATTTTCAGTTTCTCATACCAAAGATATAGTAGTTACCTATCTGTGACCTATTTATTTCACTTATGAGTATGTCCTCAAGATGCATCCACTTGAGTATGAATGACTCACACTTACTCTTTATGACAGAGTAATACTCCATTTTATTAAAAAACCTTTATTCTCCAGTTGAAGGGCATTTGCATTGTTTATCCTAAATTTAGCTATTACAAACTGAGCTGCTATAAACATGGATGTGCATATGTCACTGTGATATGAATCTTTTAATTCTTTTGTGTATATCTCTGTCAGGGGAATAGCAAAGTCAAATGGGACCTCTAATCCTAGTTTTTTGAGGATTCTCTACACTGATCTCCATAGTGGTTGTACTAGTATACCTTCCCACTAACACTAAAGAAAGATTCCTTTTTCTCCACAGCCTCACCAGCATTTGTTGCTGGCTAATTTACATTATTCTGACACTTGAGTTATAAAAATATATAATATTTCATATAATATATATAATGTATTTTATATTTTATTAATATTATATCATTATATTTTATAATATATTATTTATATTTTATATATTTATAATAATTATTTTATATTTTATATATTTTATATTATTATATTTTATATAATATAATGTATTGTTATATTTTATTAATATATATTATTAATATATTATTATTACCCATATTATATATTTTAAATATATATTATATATAAAATATATAATACATTATAAAGTACATAATATTCCATATAATATAGAATATTATTCTATATTGTATATATTATATAATTATAGTTAATATAATGATAATTATATATGATATAGAATATTATATATATCATAGAGAAATATATCGTAGCACTTCACACACAAAACAAAGGTTTGAGGAGAGATTAGTCTACTGTATAGATTAAATAAATGAAGTGTAAGAGTAATCTGTGAATTTGACAAGTACTTACTGGTGAAATATTTTAGAGAGATTTTCCAGCAACATTTGTTAAATAGGCTGTCTTTCTTCCATTGGGGATGTTTGGCTCCTTTGTCAAAGATAAGGTGGCTTAGTGGATCTGGAGTTGTTTCTGGGTCTTCTAATCTATTCCACTGGTCCTCGGGTCTGTTACTTTGCCAGTACCATGCAGTTTTTATCACAGCACCTTTATAGTAGAGTTTTAAATTGGGAATTGTAATAGAAGTGAGGCAGGAGAACTCAGATCAGTAATGTGAAGAAGAAATAGGAGTTAAAGAAGAGAAAGCAAGTACAACTTTCTCTTTAAAAAGCTTAAGCTTAACAGTCGAGAAGTTTTTTTTTAATTGAATTCTTGATTGGTACAATTTATATACATCTCAAAATCACGTATAACATTGGGGAATTTGTACCAGTATATGACACAAGTTAATTCTCATTTTTACCCATATCTAGGGGCTCCATTTGACCTGGCTATCCCCCTGCTAGGAATATACCCAAAAGAATTTTTAAAAATCACATTGGAAAGACAGATGTACACCCTTGTTCATAGCAGCTCAGTTCGTGATAGCTCAATCTTGGAAACAACCCAAATGTTCATCAACTGGAGAGTGGATAAAGAAGATGTGGTTTTTTTATAAAATGGAGTATTACTCTACCATAAAGAATGACAAGATCGATCCATTTAGGTGCAAATGGAGACACCTGGAGGATATACTAATAAGTGAAATCAATAGATCACAGACAATTTCCGGATCTTCTCTTTGGCATGATCACCTCTAGATGCAAATGAGCTCTAGAAACTAGGACAGCTTTTATAGAGTGGAAAATTTCTATAGGAAACTTGCTGTGGGAATGTGATGAGGGGAAGGAATAAACATGATACAGAAAGAAAATAAAAGAGCATGTATAAAGGGGATATGGGTAAAAATGAGAAGTTTTTTTAAATACCTGGAACTAGACCTTAAATAAACATCAATAAGTAAGAGTTTGGAGAAATAATGATGAAATTTTCCTCCACCAGAGGCTGAGATGTGTAGCATAACAGGCACTCCTGGTACAAGATGCTCTTTAAATAATACATCAGAATAAACACCCAAATGTTTGAATGAATCTTTTGACTGTTATATAAGATGTAAGACAGGTGGTTGAAGAAAAATTCTTCATTAATCCAAAGAATAACCACAAGTACTTCCCAGCTAACATCTTTAATAGTAAAAAATTACCTACATGAGAGGAGATAAAAGAACATTAATTCATAAAACCTGTGTCATAAACCCCAGAACTAGGGATGTTAACAGTTTTACAGAGGAAGTTTCAAAAATAGCAACAAATGATGAAAAAAAGCTGAAAAATCAGCATGTCTGTATTCATGGTACTCCTCCATCTGTAACCCCACTTTAGCCACCACCCCACACAGGAATATCACTCTGATAGTTTTGTTTCAAAACCTCTCTGGAATTCTCTTCTGTTGGAATAACCAACAACACAGAAGTATTGAAGGATCCCCTGGCCTCCAGGTTCTAGGCCATTCAAGGTAAAACTGAAACGATTCTTGTATCTGACTTTCTTAGGAAAAGTATTTCCTAGAAAAGAATTTCCATTTTAATGTACACATACAGAAGTGAAATTAAACATTATCCATGTTTATGATCAAAGACTCAAAGAAGGAGATGGAGAGGAGAAAAGATCATTTAAACGTAAACATCTTACAGAAAGTATATACTGTATCTACAGGTTCTGGAGACAAATTACCTGAATTTAAACCCTTAACTTCATACTGTAGTAGCTGCATAGCCTTAGTCAAGTTTCTTATTATTCACATACTTTAGTCTTCTCCTTAGGGAATATGGAAAAATATTCCTTTGATTTATCATATTTACTAAATGATTAATAAAGGCAAAATTCAACAATGGCTTCTCTTGTCTTGTTAATTTTACAGTTCTCTCTCCAGTAACCTTCCAATAAAAAAGCAAAAAACATGAGCTGGGCATGGTGGCTCACGCCTGTAATCCCAGCACTCGGGAGGCAGAGACAGGAGGATTGCTGAGTTCAAGACTTGCCTGGGCTACATAGTGAGCTCAGAGCCAGCCTGAACCACAAAGTGAGACCCTCTCTCAAAAAAAAAAAAAAAAAAAAAAAAAAAAAAAAAAAAAAAAAAAAAAAGCAAAAGACATGAACTTAGCAACCAGCAGAAAGTCATATCTACTAAATGATTAAATTGCACTAGTAGTATACACACTCTGATAAACAGATAACAGATCATGAAACCAATAACTGATGGAAAGTTATAGTATATATCCATCCACTGTTACAACCAATAGCATGAAAGACTTTCCCAGTGTTGACTTTCTACCTTGCATGTAAATCCTACTGATTATTCCCTTTTTGGCCTCAGCAAATAAGTATAGTATCCCATTCATATAAACAATGACCCTAGGGACCAATTTGGTCATAATTTCACAAATGTAAACATCATGCTTATCTTCCATAACACTTACAGGTTACAATAGTTATAATTCAGTATTCCACAAATGCCACTATTAGAAAATGGGTCCTGCTCTGTCCACCACCTCTTTCTCAAGGTGAATCCACAATGATACCCTCAAATCTCAGATTATGCCTTAAGCACATGAAAGTGACACTGTAAATAATGCTCCATACAAACAGAATGCAAACAGTAATTGCCTTGTAAAATGAGATTTTATCACTGTGTAACTATAAAAGAAAAAATGAACAACATTGATTTAGAAATTAACATAACGGTAACATTAATGTTAGGATAATAAAGAGACACAAAACTAGTGTTACTGGGGAGACAATACTATCCAATTTCTCTCCCTAAAAGGCCATATGTGTATCTGCTACCCTACATGTATTTTCCTAATATGCATTATGCATATTCTTGGTGACTGCAAATTGCCAAACTAATGCCCTCTCATTCATTTCCCTGGTTTGACCTACTTACTCACTGGATCGCCCTTTCAATACAAAAGACCAAATTACAAAGTCACACATCTTTAAGAAAATTTTTCTGTCCTAAAAATTAAACTGTATACACAGAATGAGTGTTGAAAGATTGTATTAAAGTAAAACTGCCAGATAAGCAGCCTAAGCATAATGTTCAGAAGAAAGAAAAAATTTTAGGATTGAATCAAACTGTTTAAGTACTAAAGTTAACTTAAAGACTCAATTAGTCCAACTCTCCATTTGGGAGTATGGAAACTGGAAGCTAGAAAATAAGCTCTAGGGACTATGAGACTTGCCAAGGATGACACAGCTATTTACGGGCAGAAGTGAAACAAGAACCATAGCCATACATTTCTACTCCAAAAATCTCTTTTCCTATTACATTAGGGAACTTTGATTCTCAGAAAAGCTGATTTGTACTCCTGGCCTAAATTGGCTCCTTCTAATCTCTTTACCTCAATTCCAACGTCTTTCAAATGTGCTAATATAATTGCAATGATAGGAAGAATGTTATTTCATTTTGTGAAGAAATCTGAAGATAAATAGCACCATTACAATTATGACTCATTACTAAAAGTTTAATGTTTCAACCTTTGCTTCTTATTGTCTTTTTATGTGATGTGATTAGCACATTCTATTGCTTGAATCTGTCACAAGAATCACAAAATATCTCACTTCCTTCGTATGACTTGGTTTGAAAAAATCACTATGCCATGACAACTTTTTCCTGTCAGACATGGTAACACCTACCTGTAATCTCAGCTATTTAGGAGGCTGAAGAAGAGAATGATAAGTTCAAGGACAGCTGGGCAACATAACAAAACACTATCACAAAATAAAATGTTCTTAAAGAGCTGCAGATAAAATTTACTAGTAAAAGACCCTGAAATTCAGTCCACAATATGGAGAGATCATCTTTTTCTTGAGCATTCATCTACATAAATATACCAAAAACAAACTTTACATTGGTCATTCACCATCATCAAGTGAAATACTATGCCCTTTAGAACATCTTCTGACTAAATATTTGTGGTAGATCTAAAGAACTTCATAAACTTATCCTATATTTTCACCCTGTGGGAAAAGAAAAGGTGGCAATATGAGAATAAGAAAAAGAATGAAAGCAAGTTAAGAAGAAAGTGATTGCAAATAAGAAGACTGGAAATAATATAACATATGCAGAGAGAGAAATGACTCTAGGTGTGTTTTGTGTGTGCATTTAAATGTGCGTGCATCTGATCACATAGATTTAGTCAGGCCATTTTGATTGGTCAGTTAGAGAATAGAAATTACTGAAAACAGCAACAAACAAGGTCAATATAATATTAATCAGTACACAGTGACTATAATAAGTACTTGACATTGATCCATGACTTCTTTAGATCTCAAATAGACTGATAAGAAACCAAAAAATGCTTGCCTGTTAATCATATTCTTGCTGGCCTAAGTTGCAATATTAAATTGCTCAGAGTATTCTGAAAATACAGTGCAACATTGTTCTGAATGAAGTGTTAGTAGTCTTAAATATCTTCCCTCTAAAAAAAGTACTACCTGAGGTAAATATTAAAGAAACAACTGAAAAAGATCCTTCTCTTTAAACACTGGGTCCAGGGGAATTTGTATGAAGTTCATTAGATCTTCCCTCTAAAAAATTACTGATGTAAATATTTAAGAAACAACTAAAAAGATCCTTCTCTTTAAACACAGGGTCCAGAGGAATTTATATGAAGTTCATTAAGCAAAATAAAACTATAATCTACTGAAAATAAATAAACAAGAGTGTGATTTGTCATATTGCTTAGACAATGACAGAAAGATTAAACAAATAGGTGAAGATATGGACAAAAAAATCTCAGAGTTTCACACCTTGGAAGATATTCAAGTAGGAAAGCACACTGCAAAGTTCACAAGATTATTCTTATAGTATATTTTGCTGTTTTAAAACCACTAGTTAAATATCTAGTGCTATGTATCTTTCAACATCTAAACACAATTAAATGCCAACTGAAATTGCATTAAATTACTACCCCTAAATAATTCCCTCCTTCTATAAATAAAGCCTGGAAAGTTAATGGCACTAAAAACAGCTGCGATGTCCTTTACACTCATATACTCAACTCTTTAAAACCAAATTTTTCTGAGATACTAAGTTTGTCAGAAGAAAGAGTCAACAAAACCATTCTGATAATCACCCAAATGTGCTCATCATTTTAAAATTTGTAAATATTACTCATTTCCTTATTACTCTTGGTAATTAAAAATGAGTGCTTTATAAGAAAGATAATTTTGGAAATAATCTTAACTGGCACCTGCTGTTTTACTTTTCCATTTGATATATATTACATGAGTGTCATAGAGAAGGAAATGAATATAAAGGAGTTTACTATAATTTAAGAAGCTTCTTTTACATCTTCAAGTGGGCCTTAAAAGGAGTGAGGTTACTGAAATTTGGAAATGGAAAGATTTTTTTACTCCAGAAGAAACAAAAGCTTCATGAGTGATCACTTGCAGCCAGACTACTTCCTATCCTTATATAATAGAAAATGAATTACCTGTAAATATCTGAAGAAAAATAATGAGCCACAGTGGGACTTTTTAGAAAAGAATAGAATGGAGATGTCAAAGGAAAAATAAGATCATTTTCCAGGCTTTTTCACTATAGAACCATGGAAGGATGGGTTTAGAGAACAGATGACATATTTCTAGAAAGAAAAAAGATAGCATTAAAACCAAAGCCCTGGATAAAAGTAATTGATAGTGGCCAAAAACAGACTTGTGGTTGCCTATGGCTGCAATGAGAAAGGAGCACAGAGAACTTCCAGAGTGAAAGAAAATGTTGTATATTTTGAGTGTGGTTGTGTTTACATGAGTGACTACATTTGTCTAAATTTAGTCAAGCATTAAAATGAATATATTTTACTGTATAAGTGCACCTTAATAAAGATGATTCTCTAAAAAAAAATCAAGAGCTTGAAATAGAACTCAGGCATACATCTGACCAAGTGTACAGGAAGAGAAGAACATCAAAAGGGCTGTAAGAAGAAACATTCACAAATAAATAAAGCAATTAAGGCATTGAACATCCCATAATCTCAAGGAACAATGTGCTCTGGAAGAGTAAATTTTACAGACCATTGAAGCTTATGTTTTTTTAAAAACCTCCTATTTTTCAAACTCATTTCCCTTGGTATTCCATCCTCAATATTTTTCTACACCATCTTGTGACCAAACCAATCAATCATAACAACTTTTTGTCACACACACACACAAGCACACAAGCACGCACACATGCACACACACAACATACCACTTTATTGCCATCATATCAGACTCTCCTGCTACTGCCCCTAGTAACTTGGATTTTGAGAGATGATTTTTTAGTGTTATATCTAAGGTGGGTAGGAATCTAAAATTTAAATTATAGTCAGAAATGTTTGAAGATTCTTGGTTTTCTTTAGAGCCTCCATTCAGAAATGTGGACTAGAGAAATACCAGTTAGCTGAGTATACACCAGATTCACAAAATGAAGAAAAACATTCTAGACAGAGGAAGTAGCACAAGCCCATAAAAAATATTTTAATACGTTATAGAAAACATGAATGGTGAATTTGAGTGGAAATTATGAGGGAAGAAGATAGTTGGAAAGTATATCTTTGAAAAATGAATAAATGGATGACTCCTAGATAAACCAATGACTAACTTGAATCATGAAGGCCTTCACTTGTGGAGAAGCCAGAGTTTGATCTAAAATCCACATTTTACCTCTTATGATAATAGATGACAATTTTTGAAGTATGTCACCAGTCATTTGTTAGTAATTAATCTCAAAGTACCCTAATTTGAAAATAACTCAGACAATTACAGTATGTGTATTCCAAATTGCATGTAGAATATTAGCATTTAGTTCATATACTTCATTAAACAGGAGAATGAATGATGGAATTTTAGTTAGTTCATCAGAAATACAGATGATCTAAGTCTATTTTAAGACATGATTCTCAGTATATCAACACTGTCAAGCTATTGATAACCATAGCACTTTTAAATTACTGAATCCTGTATTTTCTCAAGTTAATCTTTGGTAATTTTTTTTCAAGGATTGGTGAAATAAAGTGTATTGGGCATGAGAAAAATCATTGGCTATATGACTAGTTAAGGAGATAGAATTGTTCATTTATTTTAAAAATAAGATTTATAGCCGGGCACGGTGGCTCATGCCTATAATCCCAGCACTCGGGAGGCAGAGACAGGAAGATTTCTGAGTTCAAGGCTTGCCTGAACTACAAAGTGAGACCCTGTCTCAAAAAAAAAAAGATTTATATTATATAATTTGTGTTAGAGAAAAATCACTTTGTGGAAAAGTAGATTAGAGCAGTATATAAAACTTGAAGCAGGAGATCATTACAAAATCATAAGAGTCCTGGAATTAGGCTCAGTGGCACTAAATTTGCCTTGCAAGCCCTAGGTCCTGAGGTTGGTCCACAGTACTGGAAAAATAACAAAACAAAAAGCCCCAAAAATAAATAAGTAAAACAAAATCAGTGAGAAAAGAGAAAATTTGACATAGAGCCCTGAATAATGCAAAAAAAAAAGTTTAAAAAACTAAAATAAAATAGAGCAATGTAGGCTAAAAACATCAACATTTAAGAAAACAATAGTTTTTTCATATACTGGTAATTGAGAATGAAATCCAAAAAAAAAAAATTCCATTTTCAGTAGCCTCAAAAAAATAAAAACATTAGGGATACATCTAACTGAAGAAGTTAGACCTCTACAATAAAATTTCACAGCTCTAAAGAAAGAAATTTAAAAAGACACTAAAAGATGGAAAGATATCACATGGTCATGGATCAGCAAAATGCTTACTGTTAAAATGACCATACTACCATAAGTGATTTATAGTTTCAATGCAATCCCCATCAAAATATCAAAGGCAAACCGGGTGTGGTGGCTCACGCCTGTAATCCCAGCACTTAGGAGGCAGAGACAGGAGGATTGCTGAGTTCCAGGCTTGCCTGGACTACATAGTGAGCTCAGGGCCAGCCGGAACTACAAAGCGAGACACTGTCTCAAAAAAAAAAAAATGTCAAAGGCATTCTTTATATAATTGGAAATAAAATATCCTAAAATTCATATGAAAATACGCAAGACCCAGAATAGCCAAAGCAATACTAAACAGAAAGAGCAAAACTAGAAGCATCATAATATTTTATTTCAAACCATAATACAAAATTATAGTAACAAGAATATGGCACTGGCAAAAAAAAAAAAAACACATATAGACTAGTGCACTAAAAGAGAGAACAAAGAAATATACACCTGCAACTATAGCCAGGTGACTCTTGGCAGAGAAGCCAAAAATATATTTTGGAAAAAAGTTAGCCTTTAAAAAATTGGCGCTCAGGAAATTGTAGATCCCTGTCCAGCACACTGGACAAAAGTCAATTCAAAGTGAATAAAAGACATGGACATATAAGAACTAAAACTTTGAAACTGCCAGAAGAAAACACAGAGCAAACACTTGAAGCCACAGGCACAGGCACAAACTTCCTAAATAGGACCCTAACGGAAATAACAGCAAGGATTATGACATTTAAGCTGAGATATCAACTTCATTGGCTTGGGAGCTACTTGGAGCATTAATAAAGCATACTTCTAGGTGTTTCTGGGTCAGCCATAGAGGCATGACTTTGATGTATAAAATTTGTTTTCCAATTTTATAGTCAGAAAAAAAGATAGTGGTCACTAAGGAATTTATGATTCTTCAAAAAACAAAATATACAGCTGCTATTTAATCTAGCTATGCCACCCGTTGGCATTTAATGGTTATGGTTCTGATATAAAGTGTTCCCCCAAATTCTAATGCACACAGAAGATGACTGGATCAAGGAAATGCTTTGCTCATAAATTTATTTATTCATTGATAAATTCAATAGCTGAACATGATGTTAGGAAGTGGAACCTGGAGGGAGTGTGTTACTGGGGGCATGACCTGAAGGGTATATTCTTGTCCACAGCTCCTTCCTGTGTTCAGCTCCTTAGTTACCATGTGTTGAGCCTTCTCCTTTACCATAGTTCTCTGCTAACCTGTTTTAGCCTCGGAGCCAACTAACCATGAACTGAAATCATAAGCCAAAATATGCATCTTTTCTTTTAAATCATGGGTATTGGATGGTGTGTGCAGTGACAAGAAAGCAACCAAGACAGATGTGGTACCAGGAATGGGCACATGGCTTGCATATGGTTTAGAAACCTTTGGAATTTGGAAGAAGGAAGGGTTTGAAAAAATTTGGAGAACCCAGTTAGAAAAAACATAGACTGTTGTAAGAAGTGGTTGATTATTGTTACTGCTCACTGCACAGAAGACCAAAATGCTCACAGAATACAAACAGTAAAGGCCAGGTTCAGAAGGTTTCAGTTGGGACAAGGACTCCATTTGCAGTTGTACTATAGGACATGTGTATTCCATCCTAGAAGCAAAATCATCTTGCCCATGTCCTAAAATTTTATGGGAGACTGAGATCAAGGGCAATGATCTAATTAATTTATTAGAGGAAATTTCAAAGCATCCCAACATTCAAGCTTGATGCCTTTAGCCAGATCTATAGAGAAAAACAGATGTAAAATAGATGTGAAAAGCTTGTAGTTTCAACAGAAATAAAGTGTCTGGAAAAGTTGGAGCCACAGAAATCACAGGTGCTGAAAAGCTTATCATAAAAATGTAGCCAAATACTTTCATCAAGACAATAGGAAATATGGCTTGAAAGGTTTGCAGGAATCACCATGATTCCATCTTTTGAAGGCTCAACTATGAAGATTTCTTTTGAAAAGAAAGCCCAGGATGCACTGTTCATCTCAGACACAAAGGGAAATGTTTCATGCAGTTCTGACACCCAAGCAATCAGAAGCTACTGTATCCATGATCCAAGAAGGCCTGGCTACTGCCTGAGCTGACAGAAGTCCTTGGAGTCATCCACATGGTACTGGTTTTCAGGCATGCGAAACACAAGAGTTCTGGGGTGAGAGAGTCAGAAGAAAGCCTGGAAAATCTACTGATATGATAAGACTATGGAAATGAAGGCTATGTGTGGTGTAAATCCCAGGAAGTTATAGATGCCATCAATATAGAATTTCCACTGGGAAAAGTCACAGTGAACAGAACCACCCCAAGAAAGAGGCCATGAGGGCTGCAACTAGTAAGGTCACAGGAACAGGGCTACCCAAGCTTTCTGGAAATATGTCTCACCACAACCTGTCCTGGGTGCTGGGCATGGAACTCCAGGATTTAATATTTTCCACCTGAGTTTCAGTCTTTTGTTTGTTTGTTTATATTCCTTTTTAACCCATTTCTATTTTGGGAAATGGGAATATTTATCCCATGGCCTTGAAAGTATTTAATTTTGTTTCTGTTTTTCTGGGACCCCCAAGTAAGAGTTTTGTTTGAGTCTCAGAGGGGATTTTGGACTTGGGCTTTTTAGTAATGACTGAACTGTTAAAGAATTTGGCAAGTCTGAGGGATAGGCTAAATCCATTTTTGCATGATCAGATGAATATAAGCTTTAGCAGGGCAGATGCAGAAATTTATTGTTTAGATTTAAAATCTCCCCCAAAATTCTCTTGTGGTAGAAAGTGACTGGATCATTGGGGTGTTTTACTAATCAACTGATGAGTTCAATAGCCATATATTCTTTTGCCAGATGGGGCTTGGTTGGATGTGAGTCACTTGCAGTGTTACCTGGAAGGACATGTTCTTTTCCCTCACTCCTCCCTTCAGTCTCTCCTCTCTGGCACCACGGGTTAAAAACCTTTCCCCCACCATGTTTCTCTGCCATCCTGTTTCTGCCTCAGAACAGACAACCATGAACTGAAATTGTGAGCCAAAATAAGCCTCTCCTGTAAGTTGTGAGGAATGAGTATTTTGTCTAACCACAGTGGTTAAAACAATGCCTAAAAGAATTAAGCTGAACATATTATACAGATGCTTATATATCCCTGTTTACTGAGGAGCAGTTCACAATAACCAAGATGGCCTAGATGATCATCAAAAGATCAAGTTAGAATGTCACAGATTCAATTTGGAAATATGTCACTTATGTTAGGTGGGACAAGTCATTGAAGCACAAAAATGAGAAATGCACGTTTGGTATCATAAGCCATGTGTTGCTTCCAGTACAGCTTCTATTAGAGTAATTTCTTGCACAATATATTCACTTGGTAACTATGGTGAATATTTAGAAAGCAAAAACTAGGAGAAAAACTGTAAAGCTCTTCTTTAGTAGAAAAGTACATTTCAATTCAAAATAACTGCAGTCAGTTGGAAATAAAATACCTACAATACTGTGTTAATAAAGATTCTGAGGTAAAGATTATAAGGGGTGACTGAAATATATGATTAATGTTTAAATAAAAATGACTGCAGTAAAAGATACCTTAAAATATTCCCCCTGACTTCAAACACATTTATTCCTCCCTTTTGCCACTCTCTGAAGCTGTTCTGAAAGTTCTCTTTTGTGAACTGTGATTTTAAAAATATGGTGAATGCTACCACTGAGTGCCATCCAACAGAAAAGCAAGCTGGTTAAAAAAAAAAAAAACCATATATAGTGCTTTTCCATCCACTTTGTTCACCAGATCAGGTGTCATGTGATTTCTAGTTCTTTCCTTAAATTAAAATGACTATGAAGGGGAAATGTTTTGAACTGGTTCCAGATATCAAAGCAACCACCACAGTGTAATAAAGATCAAAAGAAGACTTCTAGAACTGCTTCAGAAAGTAGCAAGAATGATGGGATAAGAGTGTTTCAAGCAAAGGACATATTTGGAGGGGGATGACTGGCAACATGTCTTTTACTGTAATAAAGTCTTAAAATATTCAATACTTATTATATTTTTTAGACGAGCCTGGGTGCATTCAGGACAGTATGGCTGTAGACTCACTGTATTTTTTCAGTCACACCACACAGACTCCAAAGAAAAAACTCTTAAAAGAGTTAGGTGATGGTAAGCACTTGAGTTAAGGAGAGAAAAAAAATCACTCAGGGTTTACATACAGAATCATTACAGATGCCTGTTAATTGCAATGTAAAATAATATAGAAGGCCTGGGGATTTAGCTCAAGTAGTACCGCACCAACCTTGGACACACAAGGGCCCGAGTTTGAATAAAAAAATAAAAATAAAAAAAATAATATAGAGATGAATAAAAAATATAAGTAATCTCTCCCAAATTTCTCTGATGTCTCATTCTCTTAATGCAGCCAACAATACAAGAGAAATGTTTTTTTTGTTTTGGTTTGGTTTTTTGTTTTGTTTTGTTTTGTTTGAGACAGGGTCTCACTTTGTAGTTCAGACTGGCCCTGAGCTCGCTATGTATAACCCAGGAAAGCCTGCAACTCAGCAATCCTCCTGCCTCTGCCTCCCAGAGTGCTGGGATTACAGGCATGAGCCATCACACCCAGCATTGTGGTATGTGATATTGATGGCTGGTGGGCGTGAGTCACCATGCCCAGCATTGTATGTGGTTACCGGGATTGAACTCAGGACCTTGCACTTGCAAGGCAGGCGCTTGAACCAGAGTTAAATCTCCAGCCCGAGAAATGTTTTACATTGTGCTCTACTCCTGTTGCTATCCACACACATAAAAATTTTTGATTTTGCTTTTAACCAAATTTTGTCCAAAGACACTATGTCAAAGGAAGACACGATGGCATATAAATACAATTATCAATATCCAACTTTACTGTTTTAATTGTCTGTAACTTTTTTTTTTTTGAGACAGGGTCTCACTTTGTAGTTCAGGCTGGCCCTGAGCTCATTATGTAGCCCAGGCAAGCCTCGAACTCAGCAATCCTCCTGCCTCTGCCTCCCAGGTGCTGGGATTACAGGCATAAGCCACCACGCCCGGCTGCCTTTTTGTTTTTTGAGGCAGGGTCTCACTTTGTAGTTCAGGCTGGCTCTGAGCTCACTATGTAGCCCAGGCAAGCCTCGAACTCAGCAATCCTCCTGTCTGCCTCCCGAGTGCTGGGATTACAGGCATGAGCCACCACGCCCGGCATTGTAGTATGTGGTATTGATGGCTAGTGGGTGTGAGTCTCCACGCCCAGCATTGTATGTGGTTGCTGGGGATCGAATTTAGGACCTTGTGCTTGTGAGGCAAGCAGTGGAACCACTGAGCTAACCCTCCGGCCCCTTGTCCTATAATTTTTATTGCCTTAAAATATTTTCTATAATTGTGTATGAGATTATATATTTTTGTTTTCATTTTTTCCCTAGTCATGCTCTTCAGTAGTTTGCCTGCTACATCTATCAAGGACTCACATAACTCCTAAGTGAGCCTATTTCAGTGTTCAAGTTTGAATCTTCATTTTACTCCCAAACATTCCACACAGTTGGTCACTCCTTCTTAAGACTTTAAATGTATTTACCTACCAGCTTAATGGCAGTTTTTTCTCAGTTTCCACTGTTATTCCTCTCATTTTTCTGACTTTACTGCTGCAGCACAGAGCATACCCCTCTGCTTCTCCATCTACACTGTCACCCAATTCCATGTCCCTGACTACCACATTATGCTTTCTACTCCAAAGGTATATTTCCAGTTTAATTCTGCTAAACTCCAGACCCCCATCTTCTACTGTTCCCCAACCCCTTCATTTTATTTAACAGGCACACAAACCACACCAAAACTGAATTCTCTAGCCTAGAATTACAAGTTAATTGTGTTCACTTTGGTGAATTGGTTATTTAGCAAACTGATCAGCAACTTAGCAAAGAATTTACCTCCAATTGTTTAAGCTTTTCATTGAAGAAGCGACCTAGTAATATGTAACATACCTTAGCGATGAGAGGGACTAAGAGTTTTATACTCAGTGAATGTTGTCCTTAAACTGTAAATTAAACACAATCTTAAATATATTAAGAACTTAAATAAAACATAGGTTTTTCTCCTTAAAAATTCCTGAGCCACAAAATTCATCCACCCAACAGAAGAATCAAAAAATAACCAGTAGGGCCGGAGGGTTAGCTCAGTGGTTCTGGTGCCTGCCTTGCAAGCGCAAGGTCCTGAGTTCGATCCCCGGTAACCACATACAATGCTGGGCGTGGTAACTTACACCCACCAGCCACCAATACCACATACCACAGTGCCGGGCATGGTGGCTCACACCTGTAATCCCAGCACTCAGGAGGCAGAGGCAGGAGGATTGCTGAGTTTGAAGCTTGCCTAGGCTACATAGTGAGCTCAGAGCCAGCCTGAACTACAAAGCGAGACCCTGTCTCAAAAAAAAAGACTGTGATTAACTCAGAATTGATCTTGAAATGGGACACTCATTAGAAGCTTTGACAATTACAGCTAAATTACAAAAGAAATATGTAATAAAAGATTGCATAAAATAAAAAAATCAGAGATTAGAGATGTCAGAAACATTTGTGTTTTTTAATCTTTCACAGAATATCATTAATTATTGCACTGCTTTCAGGAGGTATTATCACCTTGTGATTTACAATTTTCTACCTCAGTCCCAAATATGATTTGTTCCTTTCATCACCACCACACCAATGGAATTGAAAGCAACTGAACTTTAGTTAAAATGCATACATTTTTATATGAAAATCTAAAAATAATGGTGATTCTAAAGTTTATACTTTTTAAATAACACTTATAGGGTATTTTATGGGCTACATTACTGGTGGTAATGAAACATTTATCTTAGTGAAGTCAAAAGCTCTTCCAATTTTATTTCTATTTCTCCTTTGTTAAACTCAAGTAAAACTAAATTAATTCTTGGTATTTAAAATGCCACATATACTGTAATCCCATTTTTCTAAAATTATATACAGCTATATTTTTCTCAATACAGACACATTCAGAGATGTCTGGAAAGATGTTCAAATGTTGAGAATGGTTATTTCTGGAAAAAGGAATTTGGAGAGATTATCTGCCTTCTTACTTTTATGTGTAGTTTAAAATCTTATAATCATGTCATGATTAAAATAAAAGTTATTGAAATTTTTGTCTAGGACCTTAAAAAATAGAACACTCCTAAAAGGTATTTAATTCTAGTCATGTTTACACCACCAACAACAAAGACAAGGCCTTTGTTCTGAACACATGCAAGGAATCAAAGATAAGATGGATAGAATTCAAGATCCTGCTTTTGTGTGTGTCACGTTGATCATTTTTCTTTAAAAGCAATAAATATTTTATGCTTATACTGGTTTGCAATAACTATTCACTGCATCATTGGTTGGATTGGTGCAACATAAAGTATTCAACAACATCCCTAAAGATGTAATACAGAAATA
Organism: Thryonomys swinderianus; assembly: GCA_004025085.1. Lineage (NCBI taxonomy): Eukaryota > Metazoa > Chordata > Mammalia > Rodentia > Thryonomyidae > Thryonomys > Thryonomys swinderianus. The sequence continues at coordinate 47,417 of PVIC010008123.1, forward strand.
CCTCTATACAGAGTTTTTATCTCTGAAATAGCATATGTTATGTCTTACCTTCTCATATTCACAGAAGGTAATTGGTGATTTTCCTCCTTGAAAATAAAAAAGTATTTTTAAATGCTTGTACTTTCAAATCCACATAATTAAATAGCTCTGAGCTTAACCTTTTAAAATTTATTCTAAAGGGTTCCTTTTACTTTTTGTTTTGCTATTCTAAACAACAACAAAAAGGCATTATTAAATTGTCTTCCATAGCTGTCACCAAAATCATATCTTTAGAAAACATACACCACAGATCTATTTGCACCCAACACTCATTTCTTAATGCTTAAAAGCAGTAAATGTTTGAAAAACTGTCAGTCTTCTTTTTAGTCTGATTTTCTTTCAAAAGAAAAAATATTTCATAGTAATTATCTGTTGACTTTATAAACCATATATTTCAGTCCAAATGACAAATATACTGTTTCAGGTGTCTGTGGGCATGAAGGGTTCTTTGGCAACATTTCACTATTTTTCAGTTATTGTTAGTTCCTGGTGTGACTATTAAAGAAACTGCCAATGAGAGAAGTTAGTTTTACTCTCTATCTATAGCCCCTGTGAAAAACTGAAACTGATTTCTTTAAAATCAGAGGACATCTTCAAAACTCTTTACTAAAATATAATGACAATACAGACAAAAATAGAGAAGATCAGACAAGAAAAATATTATTCCAGATCATATGTATAAAATGAAGACATTTAACTGAATTATTAGACAGTCTAATAAGAAAAATATGCCTCATCATCTTGTTTCTCACTAACTCAAAGATTAAACTCTCTGTTTTTCTTTATTTGAAACAGAAACAAATAAGTGAACTTAATGCCTGAACTATTCTGAAGGAGCCTGGTACTCATCTATTATAATTATTATAAATTATACTAAATTTAGTAAAATGTGATGGAGTAAATCAGCAACATTATCTTGATTTTGTTGTTGTTGTTGTTGTTGTTGTTGTTTTTGAGGCAGGGTCTCGCTTTGTAGTTCAGGCTGGCCCTGAGCTTACTATGCAGCCCAGGCAAGCCTTGAACTCAGCAATCCTCCTGCCTCTGCCTCCCGAGTGCTGGGATGACAGGCATGAACCACCACGCCCAGCTTTGATTTTAAAATGTTACATTCTGTATTGTCTCCTTTCAGTGAAGATCACAGGACCTTAAGTGAACACTTTTGATTACTTAGAGGTTAGTTCGCTACTGTCAGAGAAGGAAGTTATCCAAAATCTGCAATTTGGTGATGTTGAGGGTTCACAGAATCTAAAGAAATGAAAACTGCTCCCTCTTCCCCATCGCGCACATACGTAAACCAAAGAACTAACAATGTTCTAAAGTTTTGTGAACCAGCTCCCCCCCCCCCACTCTAACTCTCTCTTAACCTCAACTTCCATCCCCATCTGGATATGCTCTCCCTATACAGACCTCTGCTCTCTCTCAAACACGACAAACAAGCTCTCACCTTTAGGCTAATTCCATGGATTGTTCTCCACCTGGAGGGTTCTTTTCATGTCCAATGCTCCCTTCTGTGGCCATTTTCCTAAGTGAAACCTACCATGAGCCCTTATTTATAGCTGCGAGGCACATCCCTTCCCAGCACTA
>PVIC010008124.1:0-49077 GCA_004025085.1 Thryonomys swinderianus
AAAAAAAAAAAAAAAAAAAAAAAAAAGATGTACTATATTTTATAATATGTTCAGAAATTATTTTAAACTGCTAATCAACTTAAATACTATACATAAATGGTCAGTGTATATGTATAAATATATTCGTCTTGATATATAGGTTCACTTTCATCCCCGCATTTACAGAATACATACATTTTGAAATCCATCAAATCCCTTATTCTATCATTCCCTTTCCTAGAAGAAAAAAAACTTTATTTTGAGCTAATCAGAGCAGCATAAAAGAACTCTCTCCTGAGTTTATTCTATATTTTTATAATCAAACATTACATTTAAAGTTTAGGTGAATTTAAATTATTGTCATTATGTAAATGTATAGAAGCCCTGTTTTTGTTAACAAGGAATATTTATAGGTAATAGACAAAATTTAATCTAAATAAAGTAAATATTTCCTTGCTAGCATGCAATTACCATGTGCAAATTGCCCTTTTTAAGAAAATTGAGACACATTAGAAATATGGACCCTTTTGTAAAGGAAACTCCATTTTAAAAGACATTCTCCTTATAGTATGAAACATGCTTTTATCATTGTATCATCCATTATATATCCTGATGCATTAAAGCACATAATATTTATTTTAAACAAATTTCAGAAGAACATGTCTCAGTAGTTACACTAACCACAAAGTAATTGCTAACCAGAAATCAATATATAATTGACAAGTTTCAGGAGTACAGGCAGAAACAACCAAATTTGTTATTGGAGGTTGTTAAAAGTCACTGAGAACACTACAGGTGTTATTTTCAGAGAAATATGAAGTCTCTCTTGGTTATTTGATGGACTACAGTGAGCGAGCAGTACCAGAACAATATCCAGTGTGCACAGCTGATGCAATGTATTTCATAATGTGCTTTTGAGCATGGAATAGATATTAGTAAGGAGTCACATCCAGTCTTTGATTAGTTTCAAACCAAATAGGTTTTCTCATTCCCAGTACTTCCTTACTTCATTAAGGACTCTCTATACACATTTAATATGCTTTTTTTTTTTTTTTGGTCTCATAGTCTCCTCTCCTAAACTGTACAGAGATATGAACATTAAAATTTTTTAAAAAGCACTCAAAACACACAAAATATTCTTTAAATGAATAAATACTGGGCAAGTTTCAGTTTCTATAAACATCTTCGTGAATTTTCAACCACTTGTAGGAATTTCAGAGAGAAAAATAATTCAGATTTTTACACGACCATCATATATCACCTTACTGCACACATTTGTAAAATATTTGGTCTGTCCTAACAAAAAAATCTATCAAGATATGACTATTGAGAATACTATGATGAATTCTGAGCATATGTATGGGAAACAAGTTGGCACCTATGGAGTGTGAACTGAGAACCAGATATTGTTTCACTGTCTTTCCTCCCAAACCAATGCTATGAGTCATTACTATGAGGATTTCCACTGTACAAATCAAACTGAAAAAGAGGTTTCAAAAATCCCATTTCTAGCAAGTGTTAAAATGGCAAGTGACCAGAGTCTGTTTGAAGTGCACTTGTTCACATTAAGCTTTTAACACTAAAGGACAGAACAGAGAGACATGTATACTGAGAAATATAGACAGTACTGGGAACAAAAGTTTAAGCCATCTACCATGCCAAATGGCATCAGGTACACATTAGATACTCAAATGAAACATGGCATTTCTCTCCATAAGCTGCCAAAGCAGTAAAAAACAAATGGGATGAAATTTTGAATAATGAAATACGTACCTCAGTAAAATAAGAGCCATCATTGTCACTATTTATGTATTATAAACATATCAGTAAGTCGAAATCTACTTGAGTATTATTTGAAAAATCTCCTAAACCTATCAGATTTTTTTTCTAAGTAGGAAGAACCAAATGGAACAGGTGTATAATTTTCTCAAAATCATATAACTTAGGAATAACAATAGATAAAATATATATGAGCCAAAGGAATTATAAATCTGATTCACTATGCAAAATAATCTGCCATAACCACAAGTGAACAAAGATGATAGGTGGACAGCAGCACTGGTAAACACTGATTTAGTTTATGTTACATTCTTCCAATGCTATTCCTTTAAGGAAAATGCCATTGAAGGACTCATCACCGGCCTAATACAATATACATTCATACACCCCAATCTTGCGTTGGACAAATGAGGCCAAAGGAAATTTTCATGACTTCCAGAGGCACTGAAACTATGATGGTATCAATTTACTGGTCGGGGTTGTTATGATGTGAGATAGTGGAATAGCATCCCTGGGTGAGGAAAACAGGAAAAGGGACTCCATATAGACTCTTCCTGCCTTAACTAATTTCCCTAATCAGAAAACTAATTATAAAACCTTGCTTAAACAGTTTTCCACCTTATCCACCATATTCTATTAGAATTAATAAAGTTCCATATAAATAACCAAAATACAGTCATTATACTTTTCTAGAAGTCCTCATAATTTTGCAGGGATCTTAAATCTAAACATTAAAAAAAAAAACAAAAGGAAAAAATAATGTGTGAGAAAAGATTATTCTTCAAAGCATAGATCTAATGTTAGTTCCTGAGTAAATAGAGGCTTTCAGCAGCTATCAAAGCAGACCATGCCTTTGGAGTAGAAGCACCATCACTTGGACTTTCTAATGTACCAATTTTCAATCTCCTGGATACTTGATAAATGCAAATTCTCACATTACCTGGATCTACTGAATCAGAACACCTGGGGAATGGCTTTTGACAGCCTATCAATTGATTATAAAATACACTTTAAAGTTTGAAAACCAATCCTTTATAGTATTATTACATGGATCTTTTCCTCCATTATGAATATATATATATATATATATATATATATATATATATTTATTTATTTATTTATTTATTTATGATGGGGAAAACTGAATGTCACCCCAAAATATGATTTTTTTACATAGTTATTTCGAACTGAAGGCAACTAAGAGAGAGCAGTGCACAGAGAGGGACTTTTACTCTCTCGTTTTCTGCCTAAGAGCAGGATATGGATTCTTCTTTACTAGAGATGACTGAATTCCAGTCAGACAGGAAGGAAAACCAGAGGAATAAGCATACAAACCTTACTGCATTCATTTTTTCCCATTTATTTACCATCCTAATGCTTCCTTGCTGTGGAAACCCAACACTGCTCTCCTTCTCCCTGTCATTCTTCAACAAGTTTATTGTTTTGAAAATGCTGTATAAACTGGAACTCTCAGCCAGCCTTTTGGCTTTTCCTTCCAGTTTCCCTTGCCTGAGGAGCACCACATGCATTATTACAGTTTGTTTCCTCCTTGTCAATCTGCCGATGTCCTTAACAAGTCCTATATGAAGATCTCAGATGTGAAAAGGAAAAGCCTGACCTCCACAGCAGGGCAGGTGGTACAGACGTGGGCAACACAGACAGTTAATAAGTAAAGACAATCTTTATACTGTAATCACCACAATGGATGGTTGCCTTGAGAGAAAAAAAGTCAAAGAGCCAGAGAGGCTAGAGTGGTGGACTGCCTCCCACAACGACAATGAATTGTTAATTTTTTTTTGTAATATTCTTTTAAAGATACAAGTGAATGGGCTGGGGTTTAGCTCATGTGGTACCGCACCTACCTTGGAAACACAAGGACCCGAGTTCAATCCCCAGACCGCCAAAAAAAAAAAGGAATCAACAAGTGAAACACTATGAGACCATTTCTGGTTTTGTTTATTTGTTTGTTTGTTTTGGTAGTACTGGGGATCAAACTCAGGCCCTTGTGCTTTCAGGGTAGGTGTGGTAGCACTTGAGCTAAATCTGTAGCTGTCCCCATATTTTATAATTTTATCCTTGAATATATTTCATAAAGGGCAAATTTCAAGAATACAGCTCTTCTTTTAATAAGGTTCAGCTTACTAATATTATCCTTAAAAATATTTAATATGGTTACAAAATGAAACTCCTGCATCAGTAACTTGCCAGTGTTCTCCTCTTCTCCAGTCTAGCTAAAGCTGATTGTTTATCAAACAAAACCCACCTCTTCATACCTCCTTGAGATCATTCAGGCTGAGACTTCTGATCCCCAGCAAGGCAGCACCTGTGTCCCTTCACAGCCTGAAGCAGTACTGAAAAGATGGGGCCTTACAAATAGGGATCAAAGGCTCATGGGGAAAAAGTGGAGTAAGATACAAAAAATAAAAGTAAGTGGAAAGAAGGCAAAGAAAAAACTATATTTTCAAAAAGTCTCCAATTCTGGGACCTGGTCAAAGTCATTCAATATAAGCCATATCTGAATTCCCTAGGTTGTTTTATATTCTTTTCTTTTGGACCCATCACATACAAAATCCCTTAAAATTACCACTGTATTAGTTCAATCCCCAGCACAGAAAAAAAAAAAAAAAGTCACTGCTATGTTTTCATTACAACCCCAGTTTTACATAGAAATAATAAACTAAAAAAAATCATTAAATATTATTCTGGCATTTCAGGGTAATCTTGACATTCTTCAAAAAAAAAGGCAAAATCATATCACATTGTAATATCTAATGAGCTCCAGATCACTTTGAGATTTTACTTTCATTCTGTTTAACACTGGACTTTACAATCTGTCTGCCATTATACTTATACATTATTAATAATACTACATATATCCTTGAGTGCTCTATCTCTGAAACAAAAAAAAATTATTACAACAAGAACAACTTACTTTTTCCAACTTCTCATGAACTATTTCATAACATTTTGCTAGTGTTCTCCAGTATCAAAACAATACGACTGTATTATTAACACCTGATCAGAGAAGTTAAAAAAAAATATTCCTAGCACAAACTAAAATTTCTTTTTTCTTAAAAAGCTTACCTTAAATGTCTGTAGCAGTAAATGAGTTATATTTCTAGGTCAGTCCTCATTGTTTTTCCTTAACTAAAATAGAACACAATTTCAGCTGAATAAATTGTTCCCAAGCTAAAAAACTGTGCTTTTACATTTCCAGGTATTTCTTGCAGTAGGATGGCTACTGTGACAGAGACCTGAGGCCATGGGCATATGTAAAGAAATGATGTTTCCATTTGTGAAAGGGAATGACTTAGTGTCTTTTTCTCCTTCTCCATGAAACAAAAAAAGATCTTGAGTACTGCCTGCCATACATTGTAACACTTCCAGACAGAGAGCACTATGATGTAAGAAACCTTGCCTAAACGCACTCATGGAGCACATCCACACTATCCACAGAGGTCGTCCAAGCATGACCTTCTACTTTAGAGGGAAATCAACTGTTTATCTTTTAAAGACACTGTCATGCTGGTCCTTGACAAAGCAATATAAACGATGTCTTGCTTAATATGATGACTCAGAAGAGTACTTACATCTACTGGAATAACCTTAAAAGATTATTCAAAATGCTGTAAACTTGTAAAGTCTACCAAGTGTGTTCCTGGGTCAGCAAAATCACTATAATCAAAATATAATAAATATCATTGAGAATCCCCAGCATTCACCTAACCTGACTCACTTAATGGTATTTTCTTAATCACATTCATGACAAACTTCATCCACCTTCCATCTAACCACACCAGCTTGATAAAAGTTGAGTTTCTTTCAGGTTCCAGTCTTGTCTGTTTTAAGGCTACTTCAGTTTCTTTTTGACTCTGTATTGACACTGAAGACTTTGTAAGTACCATATCTCAACTCACCTGGACACTGGCATCTCCCTTTCTGACTTATTTTTGTAGCATACCCAAGGTGACAGGTAAGAGTATGGTATCTTACTACAAACCTAAGACATGAAAATATTTTCATGCAAGTTTAGGAAATAGCCTAGGTTTAAAATTAAATCCCTTTGCCTTTTAATATTCTGTCATACAGAGCTTAAAAACCACACACAGACATATAGACATGCATTTTTAGGAACTAGCAATATCACAGGATCAAGCCATGACAGTTTGTATTAACATCTCTTCTGGAAACATTTATTACAAGCTTCTTTTCTATTGAAATGTTCTTGGTTGCTTTTAGTTTTGTTTTGTTTGAGATAGGGTCTTCCTCTGTTGCCCAGGCTCAGCTCAAATGATCCTATTTTAACCTCTCGAATACTTGGGTGACAGGTTCCTGCCACTACTCCCAGTTTCTACTGAATACTCTTCACAAAAGATATCAGACTGTTGTGTTGTGTTCTCTCAAGTTTGTTACTATCATTTCCACTTACCCATAGGGACAAATGTATTCTGAAAACATATTTTAATTTGTGAAGATTTATTATTTTAGCCAAAGGCTATAGTATGTACCGTTTTAAAATATAGTCCTCAAAAGGTCAAGGAAATTATAATTAAGCTAATAAATTATAGCACCCAACTGTAAAGATTAAGAACACAATCCCTGTAAATTTGAATCCTAGATCTAGCAACCATGGACCTATGTGACACTGAACAAATTATACAATTTTTCTATGCTTAAATTTCCCCATTTGATGATAATAAGGTTTTTGTGAAAGAGCTGTTATTAGTGCCAAAGTGATTAAAATAGTAAAGGACACAGTAAGTGCTGTTTAAGCCTCTGTAAAAGAAAGGAATAAACAATGAAACAGAGGCAGAAAGGTGAGTTTGGAAGGAATAAATCTCACTAAAGACTAGGTCAGGCTGTAAATTCTGGCTGGCTAATCTTTGCACATTAGTAATTATGAAATAATTATTTTACAAACTGCATGCTTAGTAGAAGGAACAAAAAATGAAAAAGACATAGAAAAGAAAAAAAATCAACAGATTTGTGGGGGTTCTTCCTTTGTGCTTGTTTCTGAAGGTGACCTTTTTGGAAAATGTATGTTATTTGTTCCCTGAGCTGTGTATGATTAGTTTCTTCATCATACACAGACAAATTAGGAAGGCTGCTGTGGTGCCCAGAAATCATCCATTAAACAAAGTCAAAATTAATGATAAAATTGAGCTCCCTTTGTGTTTGATTTTCATCTATCTGCAGTCAATTATAAACGAGCTATCAAAGATAGCTACCCATTAGCTGTTAATTCATAATGACTTCTGAAAGCAATCCCTATACTACCATTGATATCTCACTGACAACCTCCTACTTTCTGCAGGGCTTTACTTGAAAATGAAAACGGAAAACAAAACTACATAATACAAGCCGCTCCTCACTCCTAGCTTTGTCATGAGAAACTCCAATACACAGAAATCAGTCTTAATATAAGCAAGGTGTAATAAGATTTGATTAATATATTTAAAAGAGACAACAGAACTATTTTTATCTTTTACCATACTTTATTGTACCTTAAGTACAAATAGACATAGATGTAATAAAAAAGTCACAATTCTATTTTATCATGTCAAAATGAATATTCTTCAAAATTTGAGAAAGTTTTCAATGAGGAAAATGTCTGAAACAGAACTGAGGTGTGCCTCACCCAGTGAGGAGTAACATTTAATTACTAATTGGAGATAACAGTGACATTTTCCTGCAATACAATGGACATTTTCTCTCCTCACAATAATAATGTAAATGACCAAACACTCTGACTGCTAGCTCATCTGAAGTAAATCTGATCTGCAGCCTCTTCCCAGCTGCCTAGGAACTACCAAGTATGTAAGCTAAGTATGGTCCATTTATAAGCAGGGACTTCAGGAAATATTCATGCAATCTCATTTTTAATACAAAATAACTACACCTATTCACAAACATATGCACTTATATACTTTTATTTACATTTTTTAAAAAATGAAAATATACAGTAAATGAAATAATTTAAGTACAATAAAATTTACCAAAAATAACAATATAGATCTTTGATCTACACTGATGTGTCAGGTGGTTATTCCAATTCTATAATTTATGTACTAGTTAACATTCTGAGAGAAAAGGAAAAAGGAGAACCATGAGATTAAAAAATTTGTTGAAAATTTCCCTGAGAATGGCAGACTTTTATGGAACTGAGTTCTCAAACAGTGACGAACAAGAATCTTTATCTAACAATAGAAAATGCTGAAGATTCATTAAAGTAAACTCTGCTTTCTAAACCAATATTTGTTTATTTTACATTTTTTAATTGATCCTACTTCTCACAAAAGTCCTCCCCAATATATATATAAATATATATTTTTAACTTTCTGTATAATAGGACTTGCAAAACTATATCTAATATCAATGTGTACTTGCCCAGTATCTGGCATTTTTTCCATTCATGCAGATGAGCACTGAACAGCTAATATAAATATTATCACTATGCCTTAAAGATATAAAATGACTAAAATTCTGTTTACACTTTCAAAAGCTGAATGTCTAAAAGATGAAACTAAATGATAAAAATTAGCACAAGTGCCAGGTGTGGTGGCTCACACCTGTAATCCCAGCACTCGGGAGGCAGAGACAGGAGGACTGCTGAGTTCCAGGCTTGCCTGGGCTACTTAGTGAGCTCAGAGCCAGCCTGAACTACAAAGTGAGACTCTGTCTCCAAAAAAAAAAAAAAAAATAGCACAAGTATAAATTGTTCCATAGGCGAAGTATACATGGTCACAAAGAGGGAGAAAGAAACAAACTCTATAAGGTTAGAGGATAAGGAGTAACAGACAAGGGGAAACTGAGGTTTGAGATGATGGAAATGTTCCAAAATATATGACACATGAGATTTGTATCAGACACTGGGACTCTGTGAGTCCACTAAAATGGGGAAAAGCTGTTTCAAATAGAATGGATATTTTCTTGGCAGTGTTAAGACACAGACAAGACAGTGTCTGTGAAACCACAGTACACAGGATAAAGACAAAACTAGACATGATGCAGAGATCAGAGTATGGAGAACTCTTTGTGTGGTATGCCTAGAGGTATGTTATTAAAAGGGCTAATGTTTATATGTATTTTAAAACAGGTAAGTCTTATTAGACATAATCATAAATGAGAATCACATGGGAAAACAATCTGTCTTACTCCACTCAAGTGTTGAAAATCTGAACTCTGACCAAAGCACCTTCTTGTCACGTGACCCGAAAACCTCAGCTATAAGGAAATGGAGAGAGAAGACTGGGAAGGGGAGTATCACAAAGGCTTTAAAACAAGAGACTAACATGAGCAGACTTCAAGTCTTAGTGGGGACAGAACCAGGAAGAACAGACAAGACTTCACCATTTCAAGAAAAAAGAAATGAAAGTCTCTGTTAGGAGAAATGGTAGTTTGTTGTTGTTGTTGTTTGGTGGTATCAGGGATCGAACTCAGACCTTTGTGCTTTGCAAAGTAGGTGCTGTGCCAGTGAGCTAAATTCCCAGCCTGGTAGTCAACTTTTTAGAAAATCGAAGACAAAATCCAAGTAACTACCATAAATAAAGGTCGATTTCATGCAAAAGAATAAGATTCAAATTGATAAAAGGATTTTCAGCAGCAACAGGTAAAAGTCAAAATTATTATGTCTTAGTTGACTAATCTCTTCTTCAGGACATAACACCAAACACCCACAAATTAATGGAGGAAAGTTTATTTCAGTGCACAGTTTATTGAGGTTTTTTTTTTAATTTTTGAAAAATAACTTGAGTTTATTGGTATATTTTAGGAATTCAGTATGATCATATTCCTCATTAGGAAGACCAGGGGTTTAGCTCAGTGGTTCTGGTACTTGCCTTCCAAATCCAAAATGCAGAGTTCAATCCCCAGTACAAAAAAAAAAAAAAAAAAAAAAAAAACACTACATTCTTCATTGGGAATTCGTAGGTGTACATGATATAATCCAAGACGGCAGGCTCCAAAGGAGGCAAGTATGGCACAGGGGCCTGGCTGACAGAAAGCAGACAGAAATGAAAGGAGGAAAAAGGGAGATAAACCATTCCCAGCCACAACCCGCCATCTCCATTGGCCCAGGCTTCACCTGCAATATAGCATTTCGCTATAGGTTCATAGGTAAATGAACCCACTCAAGAGTACCACAACCCATGACCCAATCCCCTCCCAAAAATCCTACCTATAACCACATGAACCTTGGAGGAGACACTGAGGCATAAATCATAACATATACTAACTTTTATGTGCTAAGAATGTTGTAAATATTGATTTATAAAATAAAAAATTTAATATGAAGTATATAACATTTCCAACTATTTCTTTAGGGGTTCTATATGATGTCCCACAAGAAAAAAACTAATATTAAACTGTAGGAACAATGATTTACAAGTTTGTGTTGGTAGCTATAATACATATTTTTAAATGTGGCATAGTTAGGAATGATGACTGAGGAAGAGTATGGCTCTTACCGGCTACAATGCAGTAGAACTTTCCTATAAATGGAGGCGAAATGCTGATATGGATGTGTTGACCCCAAGGACTCATCATAGCAGAGCTGCACTATTTCCTTCATACACCCTGAATTTAATTGCCCTTGTTTAATCACTTTTAATCATAAAATCATAGTAGAAAAGGAAAGGAGGATATGAAAAAGAAAGTAAATGAATATGATAATATATTTTTCTTTATAGGCACTTTGAAAATATTAAAGATACAGCACTTATAGACTACTGGACAAAACTCAGACTTCTCCAAATATGTTTTTCTTTATAGGCACTTTGAAAATATTAAAGATACAGCACTTATAGACTACTGGACAAAACTCAGACTTCTCCTACCTCACCCTCCAAAAGTGCTGGGTTCACAGGCAGCACCACAACACTGTCTTATATAGCTATGTTGTGTCAAATGAAAATGAGATCACTTCTGTGTTTTTTTTAAGTTTTAAAATAATGAATATAATTGTGTCAGAAAAATTAAGGACATTAAGGGTCAAAAAACAAGTTGGTCACTTTTAAAAACTATAGGATTTTTTAAGCTACTAAATGCAAGATTTAGAAAAAGCAAAAAAGACTCAAATGTGTTGTCTTATGTGCTCTCAGAGTAAAATTTCTTGAGATGGATTTACTATTTCATTTAATCCTCATAAGATAGCACTACAAGTCAATGCAAGTTAAACTGACTGCTAAATGGCACATATAATTAGTTAATACCTATAAAATCTTGGTTGTCTTTGAACTATATCATTCCATACTTGATACCCTGACAATTTTTCATTAAAAAGCATCCACCAACTCCTTCAGAGCCATGTACATGTTCCCATAGACCTTCCCCATAATTTTCAAAATGAGACCATTATTTTCCTTTTCAATTTGCCACACATCTATCTCTTATCCTTGTCCTTTCTCTGTCACATTCTCTCTTTGTATCCTTTTTTAGCTCCACCTATAGTTAGCCAAAAATGGAGAGAGCTAAGTTTCCCCAAAATTCAAAACAGAAACGAATATATACTCAATTCACTTAATCCTAATTTTCACTCAAAACATTTATCTAAACATATAAACTTTGTCCCTGACACCCTATTACCCACAGAATGTTTGAAAAACTCCTCTGTTAATGGAGACTTTTGTTGGGCTAGACTAGAAGTTCACAAGACAGCATTTCAGCCATCTTCCTTCACAGGTTTTTTAGGGAAGACATTTTAATGCTTTGAGTGTGGAAAAGATAAAGATAAATACTTGTTTACTAGCATATTAAGAAAGAGACCAAAGTTGAATAAAGAAATTAATATAGAATAAACTCAAAATACCAAGTGATATTTCCACTTTCTCATGAACTTCTTTAGGCAAAAATACTCTACAGATAGGCAAATACACTGCTTTTAAAACTTACATATATATATTTTGTGTGTCTTCTCAACAGTAGGTAGTTTCAGGAAAAAAGAAAAGAAAAACGATCAATTAACGAGTCTTTATTCTTGTCTACAGAGGACAGACCATTTCCTAGTACATTATTTAGGTTCATTAACATTCATATTGTATTTTGCAAACACAAAGAATTACCATCACTGTGGTAAAGAAAAGTGCATCTAATTTTAACCATGCATTCTCCCACAAATTAGATGTCTCAAGGTCTTGAAGGTTGATTAAGTTGAGCTAGGTAACAAATGAATTGAGTAAAGGATTTTGTGTAGGTCAGGAAAAAAATCTTTGTCATATATAATAATATATTAAGACATCACAAGCAAGAAATAACCAGGTGGAACAAAATCTTACAAAGATTATGTTCTATAAAATCCAATGACCAAATAGAAAATCAGTCTCATAAAACAGTCTTCTATCCAGCAGATATCTTTTTTTTCCTTTCATTTAAAGGAGGGCATCTTGAAGTTTGAATCAAAAATGACAAACTTCAATAGGGTTTCTTTTCTCACCCCAGCAAATGTTAATTGAAATAAGTAATAGCAAGGATACAAAAGGCATTGACAGAAGACAGAAAATAAATCACAAATGTAAACATAATTTTAGACAATGAAACAAAGTTGGAGGGACAAGAAACTAAGCAGAAAGGAAAAAAAACATAATTGGATTTTGCAGAGGAAGAAACTGAAAATCATAGCTCCCCCAAATCCTAAGAGATATTGGAGATTCACAATACTTCTGTGTTAAGAACAAGAAGGCTGTAAATTGTAGAATAAAAGCTTTCCCCTAATCTATTTAGATAAATATAAATAGGCCTTCAGGAAACCAGTCCCTGGTGCTGAAAAGATTGAGAATTGCCATACTACAGGATAAATACACCTGTCCAAATTTCTGTGTCGAAGCACCAACCCTTAATGAGATAACTGGAAATGGGCCTGTCTTACTTTCTTCATCAAATACCCATAGGCCACAAGTTAAAAGAGGGAATGTTTATTCTGAACGCATTCAGAAGTTTTAGTCCATGTTTAGCAGCTTGAAAACACATACCAGAAAAAAAAGCTTAGTGGAATGATGTGGAAGACAAAGCACCTCCAATCAGTCATAGTAGCCGAGAAGCAGACAGGAAACAACCTAGGGAGGGAGCTCTGCCCTCCAGGTCACACCTACCTCCAGTGGCTGCCTTTTTGCACTACATCGCACCTCTCACAGTAAGTCAGCTCTTGTGCCCCCAAGATTCACTAGCCTTCCAAAGCCCTGCCTGTGAGCACCTGTGGCCTTTAGGGACATTCTCGATCTAAACCAAAACAACTAGAAGTTAACCAGGTTTAGAAGAGGTGAGGTTGGGTCTCTCATGGTGCAATTAGTTCCCTTATAAAATACAACAGAAAACTCGCAACTTGTACACACATACATTCTACCTCTCCCCTCTTCCTCTGTTTTATGAGGACAGAGAAAGACTACTCTCTGAAAGACAACAGAAAGAATCTGTCTTAGTCACTCTGCCTTTGCTGAGACATAATACCTGATACCCACAATGTAAAGGAGAAGCTTATTTTAGCTCCTGGATTTTAGAGGCTTCAGCCCCCAATCAACTCACTCCAGGGCAGAAATGGCACAGCAGGTGTTGGGTGCAGGAAAGCTGCTCATCCCCTGGCAGTCACAAAGCAGAGAGCAAAGGGAAAAGCTGGTGAGACTGCACCCTTCTGGGATGCGACCCAGTGACCCACCCGCAGTCATATCCCGCCTCCGAACAGCACATGCAATTACTGAACTCATCAAGAGATAAATCTGCTCATGAGTAAAGTGCTGTCACATTACAATCATCTTACAAGACACCTGAGATGCAGGACTCAGGGCACATTTCAGATCTAAACTATAACACAAGCTAATTATGTTGGTATCTAGGCCCTGTAGCTTCCCAAACTGTGAAAAGATAATTTCTGTTATTTAAGCAACCCACTCTATGGTACTTTGTTATGGTAACATGAGATAAAGAAGAAATAAGTCTTTGGAAATGTTAAAGAGCTTTTAATTCCAGAGTTTAATGATTGGTAAGGAAAAGTTCTACACGAGTATCTAAAAAATAAAAAGAAGACAATTTTAAATATCATTATTAGTCATTTTGGGTATTAATTGGAATGAGGAGAAGTGAAAACAGAAATCATAAAAGGAACTCCACTTAACTTTTCTAGTTTAACAGCTGTGACCTCTTAAAAATGAGTTACATTTTACTAGTTAAAACAAACCTCATTGTCAGCCAGCTCTGCTCTGGGAAGAGGGAGGGAGTTTCTTTCCCAAAACCAGTTTCCCATTGAGTTTTGCCCAACAGGATGTCAAAGAAAAGAGAGAGAACTGTTTCTTTTATTCCTCCGGTTCTTTTGCTTCAAGGTTACCATGAATTACCTGAGATTCTCCATCAAAGCTCAGGGCTTCTTTCCAGGCGCCCTCCTATCTTGCTCTATGCTTCTAAGTATCGATCCCTTGCTTTGTGTGGCCTCGTCAGGGTTAAAATTTGAATGCCTCCCAACTCTACCTCCTTTGAACTCTCTCAGGGCTTCTCTCATATGTTCACTGTGAAAATAATACCTATTCAATCTGTCCTATTTTAAGCATGCCATTTGCTTCCTGTTGGGACCTTGATCAATATACACTTTTAATCAAGCTGCATTCTCAGGTTAGAATACCTTTCTTCACTCTATTCTCTGGTCAACTTCTAAACATATTACCCAGCACGACTAAATGTCAAACACCTCTAAATGTCTCTGTTACCATCAAAAAAAGATTCACCCTTTTTGTCCCAATAGCACTTTATGTTAAATACACAACCCCACACAAATACAGAGCCAGTTACACATTTGTGTCAAAATACAATACAAAAACAATGCCTGACACAGTAAACTGTTATAAAACACCTTCAGAGGTGTTTTAAAGTATAATTTTAGTGAAGGTATCCATTTTTATTCAGAAAAAAAGTTAAAAAATCTTTAAGTTAGGTTGGCTACACATTCAAAACAAGTCAGTGTAATAGCATGAATGATACGTCTAAATGTATTTCAGGAAAGTTATTGATCCCTTGCTTCTTTCCTAGATTGTTAGAGCCCTGCATGTTTAAATCTACTTTACTATGTTATTTTCAATAATTTGTTTGGAAAATTTATTCAATTAAAATGGAGACATTTATATGACCATATAAGCAATTAAGTATTTTTTTTTCAGTGTTCAACTGAAAATATCAGGTCTTCTGCAGAAAAAGTAAAGCAATTTTCAACAGTAAATAATTGTTCATTTTTATTAATAGTTACTAGTTAATTCATAAGGACTTACCCTCAAACGTGTTACAAAGGTCATTTCCTTGTAGACTAAAATAAATTATCAAATTCTATTTAAAACAAGATTTTTAATTACCACAATAGACAATCTAAAGAGAACTTCAGAATGAAAGTCCAAAACGTTCAACTTAGTTCACTTTTATGGAAAAATTTAATCACTCCACCAAAGAAAATTTGACAATCACTTTCCATAAATAACCAATTATATCACAGCATTAAGACATATTATAATAGCATGTAAATGTTTCCTTAACATTTTAAAACTCTAAACAGTCAGAAGATGATTTACAGTCTAATTTTCCACTTAATTATCTCCACTGAAATTTTAAGAACACAATAATGAAGAAACAACACAGGACAGTTTACCTGATGCTGTATGATGTTTCTTTGCTATTAAACATAGATTTTTAAAGGCCAGGTGAGAATGTGAAAACCATTTTTGAATCATTGGATAATTTCATTAAGGCATAGTTTAAAAGAAACCATAATATAGTACATATCATAATTTAATACATGTGCTGCTGAAGCGAGCACAACATATCATAATTTAAAAGAAAAAAATGTAAATGATTTCGATCTGACTGGAGAAGACAATGTCTAACATAATTTCCAATATATACCAATTGTCATTTATGCCTGGTAGAGGTTGAATATTCTTTATCTGAATTTCATAAATCCAGAAATATTTTGGACTATGAGCATATAAATAATGAAGTATCTTAGGAAGAGACTAAAATCTATACACTATAAAATTCACATTTCATAAAAAAATCCAGGAAGTAATTTTATATACTATTTTTAATAATTCCTGAATGCAACAAATTCATGGTACTGAATTTTCCATTTGGACCATGATGTCAGCCCTTGAAAAGTTTTGGATTTTACAGTACTATAAATTTCACTTTCCTAGGTCAGAGATGACCAACATGAATATAATTACCAACTGTAGAGAAACAACAGAGGACTTAATTTATACAACATTACTTTAAAAGTAAACTGTGTCATTTCTTCTACTGAAAATGTGTCTCTTCATTTCAGATGCCCATTTTTGAATTGGGTCTTTAAACTGGGGGAACTTTTTTTTTTTTTTTTTTATTTTTTTTTATTTTTTTTTTTTTATCCTTTTGATACATGGTTGGTAAAAAAAAAAAAAAAAAAAAAAAAAAAAAAATTTCCCGTATTATTGGTAGTCTTTTTGCTCAGCTGGTTATTTCTTTTGCTGTACAGAAGCTTTTTAATAAGATGAGTTCCCATTTGTTGATTCCTTCTGGTAGTTTTCATGCTATAGAGGTTTTGTTCTTAAAGTCTTTCCCTAAGCCAAAGTCTCCAAGAGTTCTACCTAACCTATTTTGCACCAGGTTTATTGTTTCTGTTTTAATGTTTAGGTCTCCAATCCACTTTGAATTTACTTTAGTACAAAGTGAAAGAAATAGATCTAGCTTTGGTTTTTAGCAGGTTAAAGCCAAGTTTTTCCAGTGCCATTTGTTAAATTGGCTATCTTTCCTCCATTGAGGACATTTCGCTCCTTTGTCAAAGATGAGGTGGCTTAGTGGATCTGAACTTGATTTTGGATCTTCTAATCTATTCCACTGGCCCTCAGGTCTGTTATTTTGCCAGTACCATGTAGTTTTTATCACAGTGGTTTTGTAGTATAGTTTCAAATTGGAGATCATAATATCCCCAACCATGTTTTTGTTGCTTAAAATTGCTTTGCTGTTCTAGGCATTTTGTAGTTCCAGCTAAGAAGCATATGAAGAAATGCTCAACATCACTGGTCACTCAAGAGATACAGATGAAAACAACACTGAAATTTCATCTCACTCCACAAAGAACGGTTGCTATTACAAAATTAACTAGCAACAAATGCTGGTGAGGCTATGGGAAAGAAGGAACCCTTCTCCACTGTTGGTGGCAATGTAGACTGGTGCAACCACTGTGGAGATTAGTGTGATGATTCCTCAAAAAACTAGGACTAGCATCACATTTGACCCTGCTATTCCCCTGATACGAATATATACAAAAGAATTAAAATAATCATATCATAGCAACATATGTGCACTCATGTTCACAGCAGCTCAGTTTGTGATAGCTAAATCTTGGAAACAATCCAAATGTCCATCAACTGGAGAGTGGATAAAGAAGATTTTTGGTTTCTGTTTTATAAAATGAAGTATCACTCTGCCATAAAGAATGATATGTTTGAGTCCTTTATACTCAAATGGACACACTTTGAGGACATACTCATACGTGAAATAAACAGGTCACAGGTGTATAAATACTGTATCTTTTTATGGTATGAGAATCTGAAGATATAAATGAGTTCTAGAATATGTGGTAGATATTGTGAGATAGAAAATATTCAAAGGGAAAAGTCTAGCAATAAGTAATGACAGGAAAGAAAAAACAGGAAGTTAAAAAAAAGAAAGAAAGCATATGTATATAGTGGTGGGGAATTGTGAGGTGGGTAGGGGAATGGGAAAATATGAGAATTAAGTCATATCATATACTGGTACAAATTCTCAATATGGAGTGTGATTATGATATGTATATAAAAGGTACCAATAAAGAATTCAGTTAAAAAAAAAGTAAACTATGTCAGAAGTCATGACATCTAACTGGAAAATGCAGAAAAAATTCTCCAACATTTTTTAAACATTAAATTCAGTTATTAAAATAATAAACATTAATTTAAGAAAGAATTGTCTTGCTTCACAGTTTATATATGATCGAGACATAAAATGTAGAATATCAAGCTATTTGATAAGTTCACACAAAAGTGGTCCAAAAAATGGTTTTAAAAATCAACAAATATTTCTTGTATGTATTTTCTGTGAGGCTGCATTCTTTGAATTAGAATACATAGTAACAGTGCTCGCTTCGGCAGCACATATACTAGAATACATAGTAACAGCAAACAAAATACCAAAGGCCTTACTCTTGTGGAGGTTTTACAAATATGGAAAGTGGATTATTTATATTAAATTTAAATCTTTCTTGTTATACATACTGCAGTTACTTTTTCTCTAACTTACTACAGATTAAAATAACTTTGGCTTTCCTGTTAACTATGGTATATGTTGCAATCTTCTAATAATTTTATTATTTCATTCTTTGTAAAAAAAAGTTAAACCTGTAAAACTTACATGCTAATGTGCATTTGTATTTTAAATATGCTCCAATCAGGTTATTACTGATACATATGCTCATAAAAGTAAGTTAGTGAAGACTCATACAAGGGAAATACAGAGACCAGAAATGTTTTATAAGTATATGTACATAGGATCAAATAAAGTATAGGTGCAGGCATTAGAGTACTTCCTATAGAATCAGGGGCCTTAAATCTGTAATGCAGACTGTGGGACCTACAGGCCAGGCATCTCTTGTAAGGGAGCCCAAGTTTGTCCTCTTCACAGACCATGGATGCTGAGCCACATGGTCAACTAGAGGAGGAAGAATGTGGACAGTGCTTAGTCTACCTGCAACAGACAGGCCTGAGCAAACCCAGCTGCCCTTAGCACAGAAGATGTTCACTGAAAGAGCATCAAAATCAGAGGGAGAAAAGGAAAGAAATAGACAATTTGCATTCCCAAAGTGCAGAGAAGCATGCAACACAGCATCTCTTCCCACACTTGATGGGGTTTATTGTAACATCAGTTTCCTCAAGATTTTCTTTATAGGGAAAAATTCTTTCAACAGTTGATGATTTGAAGATAGATTTCACTTTACATTAAATTTTGTTTTCCAGGGCCAGAGGGTTAGCTCAGTGGTTCTGGCGCCTGCCTCGCAAGTGCAAGGACCTGAGTTCGATCCCCCCGGTAACCACATATAATGCTGGGCATGGAGACACGCCCACCAACAATCAACACCGCATACCACAGTGCGGGCATGGTGGCTCACACCTGTAATCCCAGCACTCGGGAGGCAGAGACAGGAGGATTGCTGAGTTTGCGGCGGCTTGCCTGGGCACCATAGTGAGCTCAGGGCCAGCCTGAACTACAAAGTGAAACCCTGTCTCCAAAAAGCAAAAAAAAAAAAAAAAAAAAATTTGTTTTCCAAGGTCAGATATTAGAATTACCTTTTACATATAATTTCTTATAAAAAAGAATTTACTTTTAATTTCTTCTAAACATCTGAGGACATAATAGCATTTGGTACCTTGCAGTTAAATGCTTCTAGAGTAAAGCATTTCGATTCTCTGATGCATGATCTTTCTATCTTTCTGTTTAGACATTCATACTTTTTCTTCCATCACTATCATATTATTTGATGGACACTCTAATAATTTAAGTTAAACTTTACAACAGGATCAAAACAAAATAAGTCAATAAAACAAAAGGGATAAAAATACCTTTAATTTGGATCCATGCGGCACCATTACAAATTTGTTCTGTTTTGGTGGGATATATAGCTCCCATTTTCCATAATCCACTTTTTTATAAGGATATGAAAATGGGTTCCAGCCACCTAAAAAGACAAGGAAGGACAGTTAACAATAGCTTGGCAGAACTAATATTTAATATGTTCTAAAAACACATAATATATTGCTTACTTGTAAAAAATTTGCCTTAAATATTGATTTCTAATTTACTAGCCACTTAGAAAAAGTAGCCTTTGTAAAAATAACAAATCTATGAAGGGCTCAAGATGTAGCTCAATGCAGTGGTTGCTTAGCATC
This sequence comes from Thryonomys swinderianus, assembly GCA_004025085.1. Lineage (NCBI taxonomy): Eukaryota > Metazoa > Chordata > Mammalia > Rodentia > Thryonomyidae > Thryonomys > Thryonomys swinderianus. The sequence continues at coordinate 19,680 of PVIC010008124.1, forward strand.
CACTTGACGCTGGGTCATATCTCAGCACTGTGAAAAGGAAAAAAAATTCTAAAATTATGTAAATATTATAACAGTTTTAACTGTCACTTCAATTAATATAGTTATCAATAAACAGAATATGGAGTCAGGGTCCTAGCTCAGTGGTGCTGTGCCTGCTTGCAAGCACAAGGTCCTGAGTTTGATGTGCAGTACCAATAAGTAAATAAATAAATATGTTAAAGAAAATAGTAAATTCATAAAAAAACAAGCATCAACAAAGAGATGACAGAAACAGAAATAATTACAAAGACACATCATGGAAGAAAAAAATGAGTAATAATTAAAATCACACAGTATGTAGCTAATTCATAAGAATGCAACAGAACTCAGTTAAAACCTAAATAAATGTCTCAAATAGGGAAGGGAGTTGCATTAACTATATGAGGTAAAATAAATTTATATTGCAAATCTAGGAAGAAAGCCAAAATGAACAAAAGTGAACATACACATACAGAAACAACATACAATAGTGATGACAACAAAAAATCAGTGAAAGAAGACATTAATATTACTGGAAAATCAGTTATCCTTAGTTTAAAAAGGAAATGGGTCTATAATAATGCATTAAAGAATCATTCAAATATAGATTAATATTTAAATAAGGTATATAAAACTTTAACATGCTTAGAACAAAATACAAACAAATATATTTACAATCTGGGAACTTAGAAAAGATTTTTTAGGTTGTATATGACAATGCACACCTCTAATCCCAGAACTCTGAAAGGCTTTAGCAGGAGGACTGAAAATTATAGCCCAACCTGAGAATTTTAGTACAATGTGTACAAAGTTTGAAAGTCTTGGGTTCAATCTAAAATATGGAAAAAAATGTATTTTGAAATAATATATGAAGAAGCCTTATAAAACTTGAGACTCATCAATTTGACCACTAAAACTATAAAATTATCTTTAAAGATAAAACAACAACAACAAAAAACACCTAAAACCAGGTGGATATACTGTAAGAAAAAATAGCATACAAAATGCATGAAGAGCATTATAAGTCAATGAACATAAAGAAACGGATAGAAAATGGGCGAAGAACATTCTCAGAAGCCGACACCTAAATAAGAAATAAATACACATAATGATACAAAGCTCACTTATAACCACAGACTCACAGATACAAACAAAAATCGGATGTCATTTTCCACATTTCAGACACCTAAATCTTTTTTTTTTTTTTTGAGACAGGGTCTCGCTTTGTAGTTTGGGTTGGCTCTGAGCTCACTATGTAGTCCAGGCAAGCTTCAAACTCAGCAATCCTCCTGTCTCTCTGCCTCTGGAATGCTGGGATTACAGGCGTGAGCCGCCACGCCCGGCTCAGACACCTAAATCTTAAAAATTTCAAAGTATTAAGGAATCAGGAAGGTTATAAAACAACAAGGATGCTGAGAATATAAATTATTTAAAAATCTGGGCTTTATATACCAAAGTTGAAGTTCTGTTAAATCTAGAGTCTAGTGATTTTATTTTCATTGTTAATCCTAGAGAAATTATCATAAATGTGCTTAGAAAGCAGCCAAAAGTGTACAGTGAAGAACTGTTCACCATATGTAAAAGTTCCTAGGCAATCAAAATTTCATTAGTAACAAAATGAGTATGTAGTTATCCTGTAGTAAGTAAATAATGAAATGATATACAACGGTATAAAAAGAATGGATTAGAATGAACATATGAATGATATATACATATATAAAAGTTTTATTTTAAAAGAGTACAGAGTATTTGCCAAGTTTATAAAATATTCAAACAGTAACACTCATAAAGCATGTATATAATAAAAATACTAAAAATATCAGACTGTAGTGCTTCAGAATGAGCAAAAGAAAGAAAACACATAAATTTCAGTAATATCAATAATGTTTTCTGACTGGTGAGTGGTAGATACACAGATGGTACATTACTCCCTATTTGCTTATGTCTAGAATACTTCATTGTATACAAAAGTCAAGCAGTCTGCTATATACAATGATGTTGGTGATTGATATTAAATTTTCAAACAAGGTAATATAAAAGCATAAGAAACTCAGCCAGCTTTCCTCCTTTCCAACTGAGTCTTTCACACCATGAACTCAGATCTTCACTCTTAGCCAGTCTAACCAATACAGGTAATTCAAGAGCAAGAAATGATATTTAAATGAAAATAGCTCTAAAAGTTTCTCTCTTTTCTATCCAGAAGACAACCTGAAAATTTCTAAAGACAACTTACATCTAGAGACAGGCCAACAAATCTGCGTTATTATATACCCTTTCACTAAAAATTTCAGATATGTAGGGGGTAACTACCTTTACCAAATTTAATCCACAATTCAAGGGGGGGGGTTGAAATTAAATAACTGGGTCTTCTCCACTGATGTATTACTGAATTTCTGCTCAGGTAAAACACTTTAGATAAACATAAACTTAAGATAAGCAGCAGGAGGCTGGGGATTTAGCTCAAGTGGTATCACACCAACCTTGGATGCACAAGGGCCTGAGTTCAATCCCTGTACTGAAAAAAAAAAAAAAAAGATAAACAGCAGATCATTTCCTGTTTAGGTAAAAAAATAAAGTGTACAGTCATGAACTCATTTATTCATTAAATATGCAATTATGTTTATTGTAGGCTCTGCTAAATGGCAAACTGAAATCAGTATTCAAAATGAGTTATATTTCACCAAGAAAAGATGAAATTAATAGTATGTTAAAATAAAATGATAGTTATACAGTATCTATTAAAAGTTCAACTATAACTAAGACCATTACTTTACAAGAAAAAACTTCAATAATATGCTAAATCTGTATTGTAGAACTATTGAAAAGAGCTATTCTAAGAACTGTGAAAATATTTTCGAGTATAAATTGAAATAGTCCCTTAGTTTGCCGTCACTTGAGTTGTAAGATTTATTTTCAAAAGCATTACTATTTGCCCTGAAATCTTTCTCCTCCTTTATTAAACAGTATTTCCTCATGAGCAGCAGCTGAGATAAACACTTCCAACACAATGTGGGCATGTGAAATATTTTTTTTAATAAATCCAGTTTCTTCCCAATATGGATTTCTCAAAGCAGCTATTAATGAGAGATTTTCTATATAAAATACATGTATCTCAAATTGTTTGCCCAGAAACAATCCTGGTGTGGTACATGGCTATAATCCCTGCCAGCAATTTCAGAGGCCAAGAGCAGGAGCATCATAGTGTGGAACCCAGCAGGGCAACTGAATGACTTAACCAAATCCTGTCACAAGAGTAAAAACAAAACAAAACAAAACAAACAAACAAAAAAACACCTTAAATGGAGGATGGGGGAACTGCTAGAGATGTGGCTCAGTGGAAACATCTCAGAAAAAAACCAAGTATTATTTTTAAAAAGGCGGTGGCCTGGAAACAAAATAATGGAAAAAAAATCATTGGACTTGGATCTGTTGTCATAAAATTAACATAAAATATTTAGTTAAAAACAAAGAAGAGCACGACGTTTAGCTCAGAGCACTTAACCAGCCTGTAAAAAATCCTGGGTTCAAGCCTCAGAACTCAAAATATATACAAGGAGGCAGAAGAGAAGTAGAAACTTCCAGTAAGGTATATCTAGATATGAGTTATAGAAGCAGTTATGATGTATATAATTAAAAATAAATATGCAGAGCCGGAGATTTAGCTCAGTGGTTCCGGCGCCTGCCTCGCAAGCGCAAGGTCCTGAGTTCGACCCCGGTAACCACCTACAATGCTGGGCGTGGAGACTCACGCCCACCAGCAATCAATACCACATACCACAATTCTGGGAGTGGTGGCTCACGCCTGTAATCCCAGCACTAGGGAGGCAGAGGCAGGAGGATTGCTGAGTTCACAGCGGCTTGCCTGGGCTACATAGTGAGCTCAGAGCCAGCCAGAACTACAAAGCGAGACCCTGTCTCAAAAAATAAATAGATAGACAGACAGACAGACAGACAGACCGACTGACAGACAGACAGACAGATAGATATAAATAAATAAATAAATATGCAAATGTAAACATCAAATGATAGAAAATACTCAATAACACTGATTTCATCTTTAAATAAAATTTGACTTAGAAAACCATAGAAGGCAAAATAATAAAGACTGACAGAATCACTTTAGGGAAATGTACATCTTATAAAATACAACTGAATACAAAATAAAATAAGAGTTTATAGGGCTAAGACATTATCAGAATATATCTGAACAGCATACTTTTAAGCCAGATTGTCCAAACTTTTTCATTTTAATCCTATATGACCTACATCCTGAGTACACAAAATAAAAGTAAACAAAGCACTTGACATAAATTGAATTGACATGTAGGTCTGAGGATACAAAAAAATCTAACCCCGCATCATCTGAGACAAGCACTTGCTTCTTTACCAAGTACACAGACAGATACACCCGAACATCACTTCTTTAGCACTTCTCACAGTTTACCTCATACCAGAATCACATAAGCTTGGTAAAACTGGACCTCTTTCCTGAAGATTTAATATCTAAGAAGGACCCCAACTGTCTGAAATGCTAACACACACCCCAGTGTTGTTGAGATTGGTGGCTTCTAAACCACACTTTAGGAAGCAACTGTCCAGGTAAATTTGGTATTTGATTCATTGTTGTGTGCAGATTTTCTCTATCTAGACGTTTGTCAATGCCATTCCAGATCAAGCTTAACTAAAAGAACAGCATATAAGGGGCAAGAATTCAGCTCAGTGGTTCTGGCACCTGCCTCACAAACATAAGGTCCCGAGATCAATCTCTAGTACCAAAAACAAAAACAAAAACAAAAACAAAAAACAAACAAAAAAAAACAAATAATATCCTAAAAGAACAATTTTAAAAAATTCTAAAATAGAAAAGACCTTTAATCATCCCTTAAAACAACTTTACAATTTTACATTTATGTTTAGTAAAAACTGTAAAACCCAGAACATGACCAGTGAAACATAGGATACAGAACAGACAGATCTGAGAAATTAGGAAACTTAAATGTATTAATGTGAGGAAACAATAACTGAGGACATGAACATGAACAGACAAAATACATTAAATCCATTAAACAATCTGGATATTTTCTACTGTAACAATAATTTAATAGTATTCTAAGAAATTGCACAACAAAGACATATAGGCCACTGATCCCAAAATGAATATTTGAAAGTTTTCAAATTAGACATTGTCAAATTCAAGATTGAGGATCTTCAAAGCAACATGTGCTTGTTTTTACAGTTTTGATAAAATTTTAAGAATGTTACTCACTTAAACAAATATTATAATATTTCATTATACATTTGATGTTTATCAATATAGAACATGAACATTTCCAAACATGTTTAGTAGCTATTTTACCATTAACAAGCTTAAATTCATCAACATATTTGAAAATGCAAAAGATTCTATTTATTCATAGAATCAAAAGCAGTGGAGAAAATGTAAATCGAGATATGGAAAAGAAACGATGTGTGTTGTAGTTTAATATGAAGTGCAAACAACACTCAGCACAGACGATCAAACATTAACTAAGGTCACTACATCAGGCACACAAACTCTGTGTTTATCTCAGCCTCGACAACCTTTCTATTTCTAATGTAATCATCCCCACATACATTTCTTAAAATGTCAGCCGCCTTCAAATATTCCCAACCTCTTTCATTTACCAGTACAGTACTTTACATGTAAATTTTTCTTACCCATGGTTGGAATGGCTTCACCTTAACAGCTGAGGATGTGCTTCAGTGATAGATGACCTGCTTAATGTGTGCAAAGTCCTGAGTTCAATCTCAGACCCATATGAAAAACAAAAACATGCTAATATGGAGAGCTGTCCACATTTTAGGAAGACTCCAATGGGCTGGAGCAAATAGCACACAGTGGGCCAGTCCCTACTATACTCAGGCCACCCCAAAAAGTGAGCCAAGATATCTGTCAAAGTAGCAGGCTGGACTTATATAAAGCCAGTAATACACCATGTGGTAGATGTCACTTAGTCACTTTCTTACCAGACCAAACACCCACATGTTAAAGGAGGGGAAGTTTATTTTGTCCCAGGTTTTTAGTCTGTAGTAGGACAGTTCCAAGGCAAGAAGGCATGGTGGAGAGGGCCTGAATAGAAGAAAGCTGATCACCACAATGCAGGCAGGAGAAAGAGAGGTAAAAGAGGAGAAGGGGGACATATCTTTCCAGGACATGCCACAACTGATCTGCCCTTCTGACCAGGACTCACTTTCCAACACCAAGACAGCTGTAGGACCACATAGCCCCACTGCCCACTGATAAAGCACCCGAGTCCATGAGGCTTTGGGGGACACCCATATATAAACCATAACACACTCCAATCCCATCTTGGAAGATTTTTCTTCAGACCGTAGTTGTTAAATACTAATAACATCATCTCTTCAAAGAAATTAAGCAGCCTCCTAAGTTATTTATTTTGAGATTTGTATCATGCAGAATTTATGAATTATTATGATAAATTTCTAAAGGTAAAAGCTGAAGGACTTACTGATATCAAGAAAGAATACAGTATCAGAATTCCTATAGGATTTCCTTCACCCTAGGTTGTAGGAAGGCTACCGTGCAGCATTTGGAAGGTGAAGGCAGCAGTCCTTTCTCACATATACTCCAGAACTTCTTGGTTACTTTCTTTTGCCTTAGAGATAATTCTTCCTCCTTTCTGAGAATACAGAGTCATTTTTCAACTTTAGCTGGTAGCTGTTACCTAGGAATGATGTTAAGTCTTAAGGGAAATTCATTTCTTAACATATTTCAGTTGATATTAGATGTGTTTTTCAAGAAAAATCTCTAGAGTACACCAGAATGCCAAGAGTTCAGAACAATGGGAAGTAATACTTCTTAATTCTAAAGGATCATGACACTCAAATCTGTATTACACAGCTTTCTGGAAATTAGAATATAAATCAAATAACCTCTAGTTTCATTTACCAGTGTTTTTTTAATACACATACAGGGAAAAGGGCTCCATGAACAAAAAAGTGTGACTTTAAGTCAAATTAACTATGTTTATTACATGAATAATGCTTATATTATGATAATATCTATGTGGAAGAGGGTTATAAATATATCTACTTGCTTTGGGTTTCAAAAAGTAATAAAACATAAGTCAAAAACTAAACAGAAATGATTAGGTATATGGAAAAGTAAAATACAAAACTGTACATACTATATTTTGACTACAAAACCAGGTAAACAATCCACATAATTAGAAAATCTGACAGACTAAAAGTGGGGAAAATAGGAAGAAAAAAAATCACATAAAATGGAAACAAACTGAAATAAATGCACCTAACTGCATATTAACTGCATATTAAGGAAAACTGAATCTAGGTGAATATAAAGAGATTATTAATTTTTCTATCCATGATAAAACCTGAAAATAAAATTATGAGAGCTCTGGACACAAGCATTTCTAAATCTCTTTCCCTACTATCAATTATGAAAAGGTGCAATCAGGCAGAGGACACAAGAGTTTAATAAATTTATGGTTCTAAGTATAGATTAACAAGCTACTTTCTGAAAAGGCAGTTCTGAGTCATACTCCTACCAACAGCAAATGAAAATGTCCAACTACCCATATCCTCATCAACATCAGGATTACAGCTTTAATAACAAGTCTTCTCTACCTTGCTCAATCAGGTTTCACGAAGAGAATTAACCACTAATGTCCTAAGGATCCATTGCATGCAGTAAATTAGCTTCTATGCATATATGCATCTAGAATAATACTTGTTATGTAGTCTCCAGGAGAATTTAGAAAATATGCATTCAAATCATTCTTTATGTTTTATGGATCAAATGCATAATGGGCATGAGACACTGCCTCTCATTATTGTTCTAGCTGTAACTGATAGCTTTTGAAACACAGTGTTTTCATTTCTTTGCACAACAGGCTAACACTGCAACTCTTATGCTCTTTAACCCTATGGTTATTTGAAAGAAATTGAGTGGTGGATATTATATTTTTCTGTTGAATGTTTTTCATTAATACTTCATTTTATTGAATGAAATTAATAATGAGGTTTTCTCTGAGGCTTAATTCAGTGGCAATCAAACCATTTTCTCACTCATCAGCATGTTTACTTTCTGCAGGTGAAACCATTTGATTATCTCAAGATAGACTTTACAGACAACTCCAACAAAGATACTGTGTGAAATTACATAAAAGCCAAGCTGCTCTGCTTGCAGTGTCAGTGGGACCAGGACGCCTCTTCACCTCTTCTCCTCCCTCCCCAGGCCCAGCACACTGAACTCAGTTCTTAAAAGCTGCTAGTAAATTGTGGTCACTGGCCATCAGAGAGGGGAGGGAAAGAGACAGGATGATCAGTGGGTAGGAGATCATAAAAAAGAAGCAAGAAGTACAAAGAAGGTAAATATACATAACAATTTTCTGTACATTTCAAAAGGCCACAATGAAGAGTTTTGAATGTTTTCACCCTAAAGAAATGTCAAAGGTTTAAGGAAAATAGTGATTAACCTGATTTGAACACTACATATATACACATATATACGTAGCAAAATATTAGATGGTATGCACTAATGAGTCCATTTTTTTGGTTCTTTTTTTGTTTGTTTGTTTTTTGAGACAGGGTCTCACTTTGTAGTCCAGGCTGGCCCTGAGCTCACTATGGAGCCCAGGCAAGGCTTGAACTCAGCGATCCTCCTGCCTCTGCCTCCCGAGTGCTGGGATTACAGGCGTGAACCACCATGCCTGGCAATAAATACAATTTTTATCTTTTATTTTGTGCGCTAAACAAAAAACTGGCATATACTTATAATCCCAGTACTCCAGGAGGAAGAGGTAAGGCTCAAGTTCAAGTACAGCCTGGGCAACTTAAGTGACATACTGAGAACCCTACTTCACAATAAAGAAACTTTTTAAGAGTTTAGGGGTGTCACTTACTTAGAACGCCTGATTCAATCACTAATACTACAAAATAATTACACACACACACACACACACACACACACACACACACACAGCATTCCAGTAAATGAAAATAGGTATTTCATTTTCTTCATAAAATATTTTTAGTTGAGTTGAGTATATTAAATTCTATCATGACAGCTGAGTCTAAAAACATTCAAACAAGGCTTGCTATCTATATCTGAATGAAAGTGAACATAATTTGAATCTTAAAAGTAATATATAATATGGTTGGAGATTTACCTCAGTGGTTCCAGCCACTGCTTGGCAAATGCAAGGCCCCTGGTTTGAGCCCGGGTAACCACATACAACAAAAATGGGTGTGGTGACTCGTGGCCACCAGTAATCAGTACCACACACCACAATACCAGGTCAGGAGCCAGAGACAGGAGGATTGCTGAGTTCAAGGCTTGCCTGTGCTACATAGTGAGCTCAGGGCCAGCCTGAACTATAAAGCAAGACCCTGTCTCAAAAAAAAAAAAAAAAAATGTTGGGCCAGAGATTTAGCTCAGTGGTTCTGGCCCCTGCCTCGCAAGCTCAAGGTCCTGAGTTCCATCCCGGTAACCACATACAATGCTGGGCGTGGTGACTCACGGCCACCAGCCATCAATACCACATATCACGGTGTAGGGTGTGGTGGCTCATGCCTGTAACCCCAGCACTCACTTGGAGGCAGAAACTGGAGGACTGCTGAGTTCCAGGCTTACCTGGGCTACATAGTGATTTCAGGGCCAGTCTGAACTACAAAGGGAGACCCTGTCTCAAAAATAAATAAATAAATAAATAAATAAATAAATAAATAAATAAATAAATAAATAAATAAATAAATAAATAAATGTATAAAAGGTATTGTAAAATAGGAAGAAAATTCTCAAAGAAGAAAGGGAAATGGGCGGGGCAAGGAAAAGAAATGAAGGGAAGAAAAAAAGCAAAACTCATGTATGTAGGGTTGGAGGAGTTGGTGGGAGGGCAAGAAAATGAGAAACAAGAATCAAGATATATCATGTAGAGGTACACATTCTCATTGACAAATGTGAAAAAATATATATTTAAATGTACCAAGAAACTCAATTTTTAAAAAATAACATTGATTTTTAATGTCATTTATACCACGAAATCAATCCCTGAGTCATTTTACTTGGTATCAGTTGAACGCCTGTGTCCCTGCAAATTCCTAACAGTAAATTCCTGCCTCTGGCAAGGAGACAGTATTACAAAATGGGACCATGTAAGGTGACTGGGCCATAGGTGTGTAACATCATCACGAATGGGATTAGTGCCATATAAGAGACATCAAGACTTTGCTCACTCAATCTCTACAATAGTAAGAAAAAAGGAAAAATCAACAGTCTTCAAGAAAAGAGACTTCACCAGATATAAAGCACACAGACATACATAGCTCAAGCTGCTATCCTTCAAAACACGTTTTGTTTTGGTTTGGTTTGGTTTGGTTTGGGGTTTGTTGTTTTGTTTTGTTTTCTGCTAATGAGTCAACCTATCCTTGGCACATGTTATAGCACCCCAAACTGCATAACACACCAGAGCTTGTTTTTTATCTGAATCTATCATTTTACATTATGATCTTTCAGCAGCTATAAGACAGAGAAAAACTAATGGTTAAAATTAGAGATAAGCTATTTGCCAGCATATGCCACTTTTTTGTTTGGCTCATAAATAAAGATTAAACACTTTACATATTAATGGATGCCATCTAATATTTTGCTACATACATATGTGTACATATATAGTGCTCATTTCAAATTTAAAAAACTGGAGGAAGAAGAAGAAATGGAAGATAAGTGCTAAAGCAATACTGTCAGTATTATGTATCAGAGGCAGGCACAAGGATTCTGTGGGCTCAGATTGGCTCTGAAGTGTACTTTCCCCTACTGTCCAGTTCACTAAACTCTAACTCTTCCTGTCTGCAAGCATTGAAAGCCCAGCAAGAGTGCTGTCTTTAGATACAGCACATATTACACTTCCCTGTTTCGTGCTGTATCATGCTGTGTCACACAGTTTAACCCATTTCTGACTTCCTTGATTTCAGCATGGAATTGAGCGCAAGAGCTCCCCTCTGTATCCTGAAACAATCTTCTTCCTTAAGTGCCTCCACAGAAACCAGCCTGAGCTCTGGGGGCATGTCTCCATGATTAACTGATTTTTGACAAGGATGACTAATAACTTTCACCCCAGGTGGAAAATAGCTGTTGTTAGATTGTATCCTCACATGGTGAAGGCAGACGTCTCTCACATGTCTCTTCCTACAGGGTAACTAATCTTGTTCATGAGAGTTTTCTACTCATATTCTGTTGCCCAAAGACTCACTTCCAATGGCCATCACACTGGGCAAATACAGACTCATGAATTTTGGAAACACAGACTTTCAGTCCATCACAGGTTCTTACCCTTAAAAACATTAAGGAAGTCCATAAAAGCTACACTACAAAAAGAACTATGTGTTTATCAAAACACAAGGCCCTGTGGACCAAACTGCTAGGCAAGTCACCATTCCCAGCAAGTAAATGTGATGCTGGCTACACTGCAGAAGTTGAAACTTAAATGGTCCTAAGCACTTTTTTGTTTGGTTGAGTCATTTTGTATTGTTTTGTTTTGAGAGGTGGTGGGATTAACAACATGCCTAGGATTAACTTGGTAATATGGTGGAAGGTAATCACAAAAATAAGAGGAGGAGACAGAGACAGACACACAGAGAGAGACAGAGAAAGACAGAGAATGAATAATCAAATTGCTTTTCCTAATGAATAGCTTCTAGTATCTTTCTTAGCAGTAAAGTTGCATTCTTGTTGAAGTGAGTTAGCTATTTCACAGAGAACCCTAGAGCAGTTTTCTGTATTTAAACTTGAAGACTTATACATCTATAGCCAACTTTACACCTTCCTTTAGGTGGTGAGGAAGGCATTTTTTCTCTTGTTCAAGGCTAATTCCTGACTTCCATTTGCTCATTTATTCATTCATTCATTCATTCATTCATTCATTCATTTATTTAGATACAGGGTCTCACTTTGTAGTTTAGGCTGGCCCTGAGCTCACTATGTAGCCCAGGCAAACCTCGAACTCAGCAATCCTCCTGTCTCTGCCTCCCAAGTGCTGGGATTACAGGAGTGAGCCACCACACCTGGCCCATCTGCTCTCTTTCTAAGTTTGTTCTGTGCTCAGGCTTTTATTTCTCCGCATTCAAATATGATGAACTGCTCTCATTTAACCCAGTGGTTATCCAGCCACTGACAGCCCAAATTCTTGACCACTATCTTCACTTCCCTCCATTTTCTCATGATTATGGAGGCCCTAAAATACTTGAGAAATACTGTGGTAGAGGTTACAAATGACCTATGGTTTGTAATTCTAGTTGTATTTTCAGACTTCATCTCTTGTGAATTCTCAGTGAAATGTTTCATCATCCTCCATGGTCTTCACTGAGGCTCCTCTGATTCTCCTGCAGCACAAGAGTTGAGACAGCAATTTAAAAAAATGGGAGGTGGTACTGCAATTGAAAGCAATTGCAGAGCTGGTAAGAGTAAATGCTTGACTATTGGGAGTGGCAGATAGATAATTTACTGCTTGGGTAGTTATTTAAATGGCAACCATTGTGGAGATCTGTGTGGAGATTTCTCAGCAAACTAGGACTAGGGGTCCCATTTGACCCTGCTATCCCCCTGCTAGGAATATACCAAAAGAATTTTAAAAATCACATTGGAAAGACAGATGTACACCCTTGTTCATAGCAGCTCAGTTCGTGATAGCTCAATCTTGGAAAAACCCAAATGCCCTTCAACTGGAGACTGGATAAAGAAGATGTGTGTGTTTTTTTTTTAATAAAATGGAGTATTATTCTGCCATAAAGAATGACAAGGAATCATTTATGTGCAAATGGAGACACCTGGAGGATACACTAATAAGTGAAATAAATAGATCACAGATAGGCAAACACCAGATCTTCTCTTTGACATGAACTCCTGTAGATGCAAATGAGCTCTAGAAAGTATGACAGTTTTTGTAAAATGGGAAATTTCCATAGGAAATTTGGTGTGGGGATGTAATGAGGGGAAGGAATAAATATGATTTGGAAAGAAAATAAAAGAGCATGTATACAGGGGTTGGGAGGTGTGGGTGGGTACGGATGTGGGTAAAAATGAGAATTAACTTGTGTCATATACTGGTACAATTCCCCAATGTTATATGTGATTGTGAGATGTATATAAATTGTACCAATAAATAATTCAATTTAAAAAATCATAAGTAAATGGTATAGAAGATACAAAAGTAAAAAAGAAGATAATTTAAAGAAATTAGAAGACCTGAATAGCAACTATTGCCCCATAAAGATCAAGTACAAATACAGAAAGATATCCACATGAGGGGAAGTGAGGGAGAACTTAATAGTGAGCTCAAGTACTTCCTACCATTATGTTTGTCTCTTATTACAAAATAAGTACTATTCCATGTAAAAGAAAAAGATAACATTAAAGCACCTTAAAACATTTCAATGTGGGCCTCATCCACATTATTACCTTAATACAAAATGTTCTCACTTTTAAACTAAGGAATTATGTGTACATACATGATGCTGTGATATCAGTCTTTAGTAAATGTATGTACCCACATTTAATCTGATAATTTGCGACATTTTATCACATACCCTATGATGGTTAGAAAACAACACACTCTACTGCAAATTTTTAATCAGATCAAGAAATGGTTTATTTCATAAAGCTCTTTAATTGTTTGTTATGCACACACAGGTCCACTAACCAATGAGTACAGTATCATTCTATGAATAGGAGAAAGGATTCAATTCAGGATTATCTTCCATGTTTCCACATGTTTTAGGAAGGAGGTCTACGAGCAGCTCTACATGCATAACGAAGCAGCGGGCAGGGGGTGATGTATGAAGAAGGAAATGAACACATAGATTTCCATTATTAAGAAGACAAAGGGAAGAGACTCAAAGTATATATCTGTAATACCAATTTCATTAGCTTTTAAAAGTATATGAAAATTACAAATATATTCTTCATGGAAAATATTTAAAAGATAATTATTTTTCTTCGTGCTGCCCTCTATTTGCTTTAAAACTTGAGGGAAATTTTATTCCAGCAGAGAATAATGAAGTAGTGAACTAAGGAATTCTAAAGAGAGTGATGAAACTGAAACAGCTCTTGGATGGGTGACTGGATCATGGATTAGTTCCCAACAAGTGGCTGGGTGAATTTACTGGTGTTTGTAGGTAAAAGGGCTGTTAGAAGGTGGGACCCAATTGGAAGAGGCAGGTCACTGGGTTTGTGCCTCTGGAGACTATCTCTTAAATGTTTCGCTTCTCAGACACTATAAGGTGAAAATTTTTGATCCACCTCAACCTTCCATCATGACATTTCTTGCCTTGACACCACTTGGCAATGCATTGAAACCTCTGAAACTATAAGACAAAATTAAAAGTTGTGGCTGTTTAAGTTACGGCTTTTACTCTTCCTATACTCAGCAGCTAATAAAAGTATGTAAGAGTGGGCTCCAAAGTATGCAAATGATTTCTATGGAATACTGGTAGATATTAATCTGCAAAAGCAACAGCTTATAAGTCTGATTTGCCTTTTGGTTATAAGAATCTGTTCAGGAACGAAATTAGAAATTTGGATGTATCCAACATGCTGAGTACGGTGGAAGGCCAAGGTTCAAAAGAGAACAAACATGCAAGAAGGTAGCAAGGAGTTTGCAGGATCTGAGAGTAGTCATGGTACATAAAATTATGGGGGTGTCTAGACATCCCATTCAGTATGGAGTAAGTAGCATTAAAGAATGTAAAAGAATGCTACCACAATGAAATTTATACCTTTACACAATAAAGTTCGATAATTATTTTCAACATTCTCCCTGACATACTCATCAGGAGCCTCATCTCTCACCAAAAATACTTTTAATTGCCCCTCCATCTTTTTTTACCAAAGCAGCAGCCACTGTAACAGAGCTAAAGATTAATATATGAGAATTAAAGGTTCACTGTTGTTGTAAACTGAGTTTTGGAAGAGTGTGTTACATAACATTACTGTGGCTGCAGATGATTTTATAGTTAGTGAGAGTGATCACTACCCTACTAAACTCCTACAAGTAGCCTAAACCTATATCTACCAAAGTATTTATTATATTCCCTTATATTGATTTATTTGGTTTCCCCAGGAAACTAATTGTAAGAATAAAATTTTATTCATTTTGAACACCAAAACCTAGTATAATCTCCTCCATGATAAGCACTAAACATTTTTTTTTTTTTTTTGAGACAGGGTCTCACTTTGTAGTTCAGGCTGGCTCTGAGCTCACTATGTAGCCCAGGCAAGCCTCGAACTCAGCAATCCTCCTGCCTCTGCCTTCCGAGTGCTGGGATTATAGGCATGAACCACCACACCCGGCAGTGGGGTATGTGGTATTAATGGCTGGTGGGCGTGAGTCTCCACGCCCAGCATTAAACAAGATTTTTTTTTAAATGTTATTAGTACATGCTTGCATTTCATGCAGTTGACAATAATTTTGAGAAGATACATATGCATACTACAGTATGTTTCTGTTTTCCTTGTAACTCCTTTCCTTCCCCACTCCCTGCCTCCCTTGTCTAGTTCCTCTATCCAATTTTTTCACTGTTCAACAAAAATTTAAAATAATACATCTTTAACTTTTTAGCCCAAGTCAAGATTATATAAAGCTAGCTGGGCAACTGGAAATTTAGCAAGGAACAAAATTAACTGGAAATATCCTTTGTTTTAATTTTATATATGATCACAAATAGTACTTTAATGAGTACAATATAAATCAAGACAAAATTATATCTGTATTTAGGAAATAATAAAAATTATTAAAAAGCATAAAGATCTAAGTAACTATTTGTTAAATTTTCCTTTTTGTTTTTTTGTTTTGTTTTGTTTTTTGTTTTTGAGACAGGGTCTCTCGCTTTGTAGTTCAGGCTGGCTCTGAGCTCACTATGTAGCCCAGGCAAGCCTCGAACTCAGCAATCCTCCTGTCTCTGCCTCTCGAGTGCTGGGATTACAGGCGCGAGCCACCACACCCGGCACTGTGGTATGTGGTACTGATTGCTGGTTGATTGCTGGTGGGCATGAG
This sequence comes from Thryonomys swinderianus, assembly GCA_004025085.1. Classification (NCBI taxonomy): domain Eukaryota; kingdom Metazoa; phylum Chordata; class Mammalia; order Rodentia; family Thryonomyidae; genus Thryonomys; species Thryonomys swinderianus. The sequence goes on from PVIC010008124.1 coordinate 35,768, forward strand.
TCTTCACACCCAGCATTGTATGTGGTCACCAGGATCGAACTCAGGACCTTGTGCTTTTGAGGCAGGGGCCAGAACCTCTGAGCTAAATCTCCGGCCCTGTTAAATTTTCTAAATGATATAGATAAGTAAATAAATTATAAAGACAAAACTAAAAAGCAAAATTATCGTAAATATAAAATAGCATGCAATATTAGTATTTAAGACAGATTTGAAAGTTGTTTTGTGTAATATATTTCCCATATTCAAGAAGTATTAAATATGTGGTATAGGCAATTATATAATTGAGATATACATTTAATCATATATATAAATCATTTGCTCAATATATTAGATATCAGCACTAAGCAAAGGGATGGGCTAAAATACAGGATAAGCTATTTATTTAAAGATTCACAAAATGGCTATTTTTTATATCTAAACAGTAACAGTATCTAAAATAGACCACTATATGTGATTTCTACATTTAGAATACAAATAAGGCATAATTCATTAGGCTACATTTCTTTTCTGAAATTCAAAAACCAAGAAAATTGAATCACTTTTAAATAAACCAATGTGTTTATTAGATATGTTGGGTGTAAGAAAACTTCAATTGCTACTCTGTCTCATGCTGATATAGGCATAAACTCTCAGGTTAAACTTCTCTCTTTGTAGTACAAGTTTCAATTTGGACTTTAAAAAGCTTGAGGCCATCAATTTTCACATCTTTTCCCACTCCCATTTCAGAAATCAGAGACCCAATTTCAAGAAAATATTGGCAAGTTATGTGGAGGTTTAATGTGATCAAAAATAAATCCATCTGCCACCAAGGCAACTCCATTAAAATAAAAAATAGTAAAAAAAACTACTTACTATTACCATGATTTCTGGCTTTTAATTGAATAGCCATTTATTTGAAGTCAAACAAGGATGTTAGAACCATTGCTTACAAGTGTGACTAAGTCCTACTACCATAAGTCAACTGCACTAGTCAAAACTTCCTTCCACAGAGACAACACACACATAACTAAAACTTAAGTAGTTCTCCTTCAATACCTACCTCATATATACACTCACATGCACATTCCCATATTTACATATTATTTAGATGATCAAAAGTTTGGTTAAGTTATGTACTTTTGTGTGTGATTAAAACAAGTGAGAATATTAGACTCTACAACTTGATTGCTACTTCCTACCCCTGCAAACTATATTCAATTCATTATCAGATTATACCACCAAATAAGCAAGTAGGATTTCTCAAAGCTTCCTCCAGAATTAGCTGTTGAATCACATTAAATAGTGAAATTCATGTAACAGAAATGAAACAGGGAAATAATATGACATAGATATGACTAAATAAGTGTAGATTTTAAAAAGCTAATACGAGAGATGCAAATGAAAACAACACTGAGATACCATCTCACTCCACAAAGAATAGCCGCGATCACAAAATCAACCAACAATAAATGCTGGCGTGGCTGTGGGGAGAAAGGAACCCTTCTCCACTGTTGATGGGATTGCAGACTTGTGCAACCATTGTGGAGATCCGTGTGGAGATTTCTCAGAAAACTAGAACTAGGGGTCCCATTTGACCCTGCTATCCCCCTCTGCTAGGAATATACCCAAAAGAATTTTAAAAATCACATTGGAAAGACAGATGTACACCCTTGTTCATAGCAGCTCAGTTCGTGATAGCTCAAGCTTGGAAACAACCCTAATGCCCATCAACTGGAGACTGGATAAAGAAGATTTGTTTTTTTTTTAAATAAAATGGAGCATTATTCTGCCATAAAGAATGACAAGATCAGTCCATTTATGTGCAAATGGAGACACCTGGAGGTTATACTAATAAGTGAAATAAATAGATCACAGATAGGCAAATACCAGATCTTCTCTTTGACATGAACTCCTGTAGATGCAAATGAGCTCTAGAAAGTATGACAGCTTTTATAGAGCGGGAAATTTCCAGAGGAAATTTGTTGGGGGAATATAATGAGGGGAAGGAATAAATATGATTCAGAAAGAAAATACAAGAGTATGTATAAAGCGGGTGAGGAGGTGTGGGTGGGTAGGGATATGGGTAAAAGTGAGAATTAACTTGTGTCATATACTGGTACAAATTCCCCAATGTTATATGTGATTGTGAGATGTATATAAATTGTACCAATAAAGAATTCAATTTAAAAAATAAAAAGCTAATTGAGACTAAAAGTAAGTATCTTACTGGGAAAATTTGGATTCTTCAGACACCATAAACCTAGTAGCAAAAGAAAACAGATATTCCTATGTGAGTTGTCTTTAGGTCAGACCACTTTTTCAAACTCTGTTGTCTCACAATTCAATGGTAAAGAAAAAAGAGCATTTTGATTCTCATTATATATGCTGACTATACATATGAAAATTATACTTATATACACATACATACATACACATTCATCAATAATGTCTTACAGCGTACATTATGAAATTATGTCAAAAGTGCATATCAGCTTTCAGAGACATAAACTGGAGCTTCAGATGTACATCATAGGAGTTATACCTAATTCAAGAGTATAAAATTAGAATGTTTCTAGTAAACAAGGGTCTTAATACCATGAATGCACACAAAACGCTTGCCGGTCAAACTTCCAAATAGATAAGTGACTGTGGAAGGGCAAAATTTGACTTTTTGTACTTCATAAAGCTGAATGTCCAATTTGAATCTTCATGTCTAAAGACCATAGAAAAGAATTATTTCTTTAAAAATACTTCTGTAGGGGGAAGGTTTAGGATTGCAAAGAATTTACAAATGGAACTCACTGTCCTTACAGTTCATAATCCTCAATTAAAAACTTGCTCCAGCTCAGTGGTTACAGCAAAGTAAAAATGCTTTGAATGCAATCCTAGCTCATCCATGTTACCAAGGGTGAGTCCTATAGTGGAAGCCTCTATTTGCTCAACTGAAAAATGATGGAAATAATATTATCTACCTCACTGGAATATTGGAAAGCTTTAATAATATAATTTAAATCAAGTATCTCCAATAAAGTTTTATATATATATATATATGTATGTATATGTATATGTATATGTGTGTTAGCATATATATGTATAATATATATGTATCTATATAGTATCATGTATTTATTAATTACATAATTAAATATATTTCATAATAGTAAACATATTTTTACATATTTGCTTTCTTTCTTGAAAATCCCTGTTCTGTTCACATCTTACAAAAAGAGATCCTTCACATTTTCCTAAAGCTAATTTTTGTAATGTCTTTCCACCTCTTCACTGTAAATCTCAAATGTGGACTTTTAATAGTCCTATCTTCAATTCTCTAGTAATGTTTTTACAGTGGCTTATAAACAAAACAGAAACATTTGGTAAAAGTATGAATCAAAATACCATATAAAAGAAGTATTTTATTCTAAAGAAACTTAAGAGTAGGGTTCTCAATACAGTTCATTTATGTGATAAAAATAGTTTGGTATGATTTCAATTTGGGATGATACCAACACTTATAAGCCTATAAAAAACATGGAAAATAGCCAGGTGTGGTGGCTCACACCTGTAATCCCAGCACTCGGGAGGCAGAGGCAGGAGGATTGCTGAGTTCGAGACTTGCCTGGGCTACATAGTAAGCTCAGGGCCAGCCTGGACTACAAAGCAAGACCCTGTCTCAAAAAAAAAAAAAAATGTGGAAAATATTTAAATTTTATTACAATAAAAGATACATTGTCAGTAATCTCCAAAAATACTCACACCTCACTTTGAATACACACCTATTATTCATTCCACTTTCTAACGTAGTTCAAGAAGTCTTTGTCAGTGTCATAAGTCACACTGTTGTGCACACCTCAATGAACTGAATATATTAAAAGCATTTATTTTTCATTGTAATTTTGACTTTGAAGAAGAGCCAGAAGTTTCATGGTGCAAGATGTGGTCAGTAAGGAAGACAAGGTCACAACACAGCCCACTTTTCTGTTGCAACAACAGTATTTACTGACTGTTCAAGCATATCAAGACACTTAGTGAAACAGGACTTTCAGAAGTACTTTAGAAAGTGACATGAATGATGAGATAAGCAAGTTCAAAACAAAAATGGTATTCCTAGGGGGATTAATAATAATAAATTTTTTCTGTAATAAATTATTATCTAAATATTCATTTATATTTTGATCACATATTAAGACTCAACACACGCAAAAGATAACCCAGCAAAATAATCTTTTAACATGCTAGATTATGTATATTATCCATTTATATTTTAGAACATGTTAGAAAAAGGCAAAAATGAATGCATGTATATTTACTATGAATGTACAATATATTAAACTGTATGTTAAAAGCTTTCAGATAAAATTTCTTTGATCTTACTTGCTATATAGCACTGTACATAGCAAGTTCTTCCTTCAAGGCTTATGAAACTGTGAAACAAAATAAAGTCCAGATGAGACTAGTCCATCTGCTTCCAACAATAATGAATTCCAATTTTCTGTATGCCTAACGTAAACACTCTTTTTTAGTAAGCCTCTCAAAGTGAATGAATCTTGAACTTCATTGAGAAAAGATTAACAACTCTGTAATGTTGCAATTACCTTCTGGGTAATGATGGTATATTTATAGGAGACTTCAGATTGTGATTCCTCATCCTATGTATAAAGAAGGAGAAGAGGAGAACAAATATGGTCTATTCTATTTCAATTCAAAATGAATTGAAAGTTATGATGAATAGACAAAGTTTGACAAGTTTATTTTATTTAATATGTGTGATTAATCTGAGACTCTTTTGTACTGTTAAGCATGGCCTGGGCATAAAAAATTTAATTATAGTTCACAAACTGGATAATGCACCCAAAGTGTCATTACCAGTTATTTGAGTAAATCTCAGTAGAGAATAAACCAATAAAAGATAAAACCCCATTTCTGACTCAATAATAACACTTAGTGAAAAAAATATAGCAATAATAAGTTACCAGGACACATCATCTGATCATAGATTGGAGTTTCAGTCATTGGTGTAAATCTCATTATTCATCTTCACTAATTTTCTCAAGAAGAAGTAGCATGGTGTACTCAGCCCAAAACTCAGCACCTGCTCAGGACAAGGAAGCACCATGTCCTAAAGTAAAGGGATGTGGATGCAGGTCTGAGAGCAGGTACAAGGAACAATGGTAGTTCATTCCATAACCTTCTCTATTTATCATAATTTTGGGGGGCTTCTAGTTACATAGAACAAGAAAGAGCACTCCAGTTACTTCCAAGTAACCTAACACCAACTCTGTACAGGAAAGATTTTGATTTGGCCTGTGCATAAGCACAATATATAGTCTCACTTATGTTTGCTTTGCTAGTTTAATAACTTCATTCTTCATGGGCTTGAACTCTGAGAAAAGTAATATCCAGCAGACAGAAATATGATCAAGTAATGAACCCATCAGGTGATAACAATGAAATACAAGGAAATGTCAGTAGCTGTGCACTGGTGAGGTGTGAGGGAGGTGAGGAGGCAGGGCACCTTTTTCTTCTCATATGTTTAGGTAGGTTTGGTAAGTTTGGTTACTTTTTCTACAAGAAAAACATAAACCATATATTCACCCAATATACTAAGTAATACAATTCTTTCAGAAACTTTTTTTATATGTTCACAGTAATCGTTCAATTAAAATGTACCTTTTCAGAGCTAAACTTTACAAAGAATCCTGATTAAAGGAAAGTCCTGAATACAAGTCAAATACAAACTAACTACAAATTTAATTTAAGATTTTAAACCTATTTCTAACTTAAAGAGAGGTTAAAGCAATTTACTTTTAATTAAATATATCTATGGCAACTTAATTCCAAATCTTAAGGTTTTGCAACCCAATTTTTTGTGATAAGAATATTACTAAAATTCATCTGCATTTAATGACAATCTTCCATTACCTTTGGTTCTCTGAATCCATTATCTCTCTCATGGGAATGAATGCTTTGCTATGACTGATGATGAGTAAGATATATAGGACAAATGATGCAGTTTTTCATTTAAAAGACTAAAAAGGAAATTCACTCTAGTCTCCTTTCTGCCTGGTTTCATTAAAATCTAAATACAGCTATTCTAAGAGATTTTTCTTTCTAGCTCACTTCAGTTTGACAAAAACCATCTCATGTATCATTTGAATCAATTAGAGATTCTCTCAAAATATACCCAAAAAGTTTCAATTCAACACTTTGGGTTTAAAATAAACATATAAAAATTGGCAAAGTAAATAAGCAATCAGAGTATCTCTTTAAAAATCTGTAAAAGCACATTATTCATAATTATTAATTTTATATTTTGTGTTGTTTTGACTGTTAAACTTATGAAAAATATCTCCATCTAATTATTTCCTAATACCTTAATAAAATAGTATCATTGGTGATATTAGCACATAGACAATAATGATGGATATAGATTCCTAAAGTAAGGAAATCAAGGGAAGAAGTTATACACACACACACACACACACACACACACACACAATTGTACATTTACCATTCAGATTTATTTAGGGGATAAAATAATTTTTAATGCCACTTTCCTTTAAAATTACATTTTATGAAGAAAATATGACACTTTGCTATATTGTGTCTAAAGTTTAAATGTATAGGTAATCATAATAAACTGTTTAATGTATTTTAAATGCCTTTAAAATTAATACAAAATGGGCTGGAGATTTAGCTCAGTGGTTCTGGTGCCTTCCCTCCAAGCACAAGGTCCTGAGTTTGATCCTGGTAACCACATACAATGCTGGGCGTGGTAACTCACACCCACCAGCCATCAATACTACATACCACAGTGCCGGGTGTGGTGGCTCACACCTGTAATCAAGTGGCTCACGCCAGCACTCACTCGGAGGCAGAAGCTGGAGGATTGCTGAGTTCGAGGCTTGCCTGGGCTACACAGTGAGCTCAGGGCCAGCCTGAACTACAAAGTGAGACCCTGTCTCAAAAAAAAAAAATTTAATATAAAATTATTTGTTTTATACAGATTGTGAAATAAAATACAAACTTATTTTCCTTATGAACCTAGACCCTTTTGTACGCCTGAAACTGTTTCATTTCCTAATATTTAGATATGTAGGCTTGCTGAGGACTGAGAAAAGAAGAGAAAAGGAAAGGCAAAAAGGAAGAGGAAGAGAAAGGAAAGAAGAGGGATAGAGAGAAGGAAGGAAGGAGAAGGAAAAAATTGATACACCAAAAATACTTTCTTCTTAATGGAAAGGTATATAATACAGAAAGAACAATTTTAAAAAGAAAGGTGTCTTTACCAAGAAAAATCCCATCAGAAATATCTCTGGAGATTGTACCTTTCTAAATGACATGAAGACTGGCCTCTGTACTAATCATTCTATTTCTCTATGCTAGTGTCCCTCTGGGGTCCCTCTGAGATTCTCAAACATGCTCAAGACCTTAGAGGCTATCATAAATCATATCCTTAGGACTCCTATCTCTGCACCTACTTTTAGGCCAGATATAAATTTTTGGAAACTTTTATTCCACAATGCTTTGTCCCATAGCACTTCTGTCCTTGCAGTTGTTTGAGGTACAGTCTACTTACGCATAGAGAGAAAAGTAACAACAACTGTAAGATACTGCTGCTACCAAGGTGGCAACCTTCCCTTCAGAGAGCAACAGTGGACAAAGAGTTGTGAAAACTGTGTTGACTTTTCCTTTTCTCACACCCTCTAGTTTTCTACTTATGTCCCTTAATTCATCAATTAAAAAAAAAAAACTGCGTTAAATCAATCAATAGACTAACTTAATAATGACACAACCCTAATCCACATTCATACACCCTAGATCCAGCCACCATCAAAAAACTCTCCCTACGAGCATGTAAAGTTTTAGAGGCTTATCAAGATAGAAGCTGTAACACCTACTCAACCCAAAAGAATTAAAGAAACGTGTGTTATACACATAAAGTTCAACCATTTAAAGGAAGATTGCACACTGCAATATTAAATAACACAAAATGAGTTTTTAAAACATGGTGCTAATGAAGTAGGCATATGTTACATAATAAATAACATTTATATAAAATGTTCAAAATAGGAAAGTCATAGAGATAAAAAAGAAATTAGGGGTTGCCGAGCTTTGAAAAGAACTGTACCATATGCTACAATTTATGAGTTTTTTTTTCCAGTTAGACAATGATAATTATTATACAATGTAGTAAATATATTAGAAAGATACTGAAGCACATACACTTGAAAGTGTTTAACTTTCCTATGCATATGTCAACTTTTAAGAACTTAAAATGAAAAGAAAGTAAGCAAATAAAAGAATTAGGAGTCTACTTTGGGCTTCCAAGATTTTCCAAGATGTTTCTCTGCATCGCTGTTCAGCAATAATTTCTTACACACTGCCATAGACATTGAAGATTATTTATTCTTGCTCAGAAAATCTAATGTTAGTCTTGGATTTCTGATCTCTAACACATTAGAGGTACTTCTGCTATTTATTTACAAACAACAAGATTACAGCATCACTTTTTAGGAATCTACTGTGACAGGAGTGACTTGGCAGTCAAAGTTGAAATTAATACTTTCACAGTTTCACATAAGGAACTATCAAACTTCAAACAAGTTAAAATTTCTTTATTCCCCTCAAGATCAATTTGAATTTTAAAATACTTCCTATTTTTTTATAATAAAAATTGTTGGGCATGAATTAAAATACAAATAAAGCCAATAATGGGGAAAATATAGAAAAGATATCAATAAAATGAGAAAAGAGCTACACATTCAAGCACTGGTGCTTCAAGGCCAATCAGAGAATTCTAACTGCTATGTTTGGGACAGTTGTGGAGACGAGAGAAAGAAACAATTCTGTCCACTTTTGATAAATATAACACATTTTTATAAACTTTTTTCCAAGATGAAAATTAAATTCGTTCATTACACATGGCATTAGAAAACATCAACAAAGTAAATGAGTTGCCTTGAATGTTTATCATAAGCACTAGTTTCTTTGAATAATGGGATTTGAAGTTAAAATGAATAGCTGTGTTGTGATCAAGATACAGGAGTTGTTGAAATGTTACAGTCACACTTGGCTAACTATGACTACATATTATAAAACAGCACATCAACATCACTTCTCCATGAAATCATCAAAATTGATAAGGGAACAACATAAGAAATATAAATTTGTGTAATGAGAAATTTGATGGCCATTTTGATTGATAAAATTGTCAAAATTTCAGAAAACTCACAGAGCCAGCCTGAACTACAAAGTGAGACCCTGTCAAAAAAAAAAATTTTTTTTCAGAAAACTGCAAAAAAATTTTAAAGTAATTTTATAGACATTAACTACAAGTGAAATAACAAAACACAAATATAATAGGAAGGACCACATTATCCACACAGCATGAATTTTTAACAGGATATTTTTTTAAAGGCAGTATGAAGCTAGAAAATTATAACATATGTCACACAGTCACAGTTCAAAATCTACGTTCTAGCATTGTCTTTAATAGTAATCTCTTAACGTCTCAGTAAATAAGCATCTTCCCCATGAGAATAGTCCCTTCAGGCATACAAGGAAGGTCTTTTATCTAGCACAATTGGGACCCAAAGTTAGCACATACAATGAAAATGTTGCTTAAGTCAGAGAATGTTAATATGCACACATACATGCATACATTCATAATATGTACATACACCATTCAAACATTTTAACTTAAAATGTAAATATAAATATACATTCACTCATCTTCTGATATAAGACTAAAGCCATGTATTTGAATCTGGGTCCTCACTAAGGATTTTAAATAATCTTTCTATGTAAACCAACACCTACAACACAGCATTTGTAACTTCCAATTCCTTTTAGACTAAAATGGAATGAAAGCTAAAAGATCCTCATTGGGCATGGTGGCTCACTCCTGCAATCCCAGCACTGGAGAGGCAGAGGCAGGAAATTGATGTAAATACGGGGTTTGCCTGGGCTACAAAGTGAGTGTAGAACCAGCCTGAACTACAAAGCAAGACTTTGTCTCAAAAAACAAGAAAGGAAAGAAAGAAAGAAAAGGAAGGAAGGAAGGGAGTGAGGGAGTGAGGGAGGAAGGAAAGAAGGAAAGAGAGAAAAAGAGAGGGGGGAGGGAGGGAAGGGAGGGAGGGAGAGAGGGAGGAAGGAAGGAAGAAAGCAAGCTAGGTAAAAAGTGCAAAATAGCTTCATGTGAAATTCAGTTAAATTTATAGCTTTTCAAATTAAGTTCATTTGTGCATACTTAATTCAAAATGCCTTCCAATTTGTTCTTACTGAGGTTTTCCAATAAATAATACTTTCTTTGTTGTCAAACTCATTTCACCACTTTATACAATATCATGTCATAAACTTATAATGAACATATTAGCATTTGTGGGTTGGTCAAAACAAATGGCTCCCTATACACACACAATAGATCTGGTGAAAGATGAAGAATATACACGCAGCAGATGATATTTATGTGCAATATCCCATGGGAATCACTAAGTATTATTTATAGTAGAGCCTATTAAGCAGAAGTAAACCTACGAAGTCTAGCAAATAGATAAAATTTGTGAATGTTAAGGTTGGAAAGACAGAAGTAGTACAAAAAACTTCTTGTAAAACACCTAGTTGATGATTTCTTAACTTAGCATCACAAGTATTACAGAAATCCTTACTCAGCACTGGCACTTGTTTAATGAACAACCCTAAAACCTTCATCCTCTGCCTGCAGTTTTCCCACTCCTCAAAATAAACATCCATTGAGTTCCCAACCACTGCTTTCTAGAAACACCACAATGAGCAAACTAAAAAGAAGTCACATAACAAAAATGCATTCACAAAGGAATGATTCACAGGGAATTAAAAATGTCTACTTGGCAAAAGACTCCTTTAAAGTTCCATTTTGAATTCAAAAGACAATAGAAATTCTAAGAAACTTTCTCAACAATACAGGTCTCCAGCCTTATCCTATTTAACCAATTCTCTTCTCATAGAAAAGATAATAACATTAGAATATCAAAAAACTTAGGATATGTATACCTTATACTATAATAACATGCTGCTTATCACAAGGATCATATATATAGTTAAGTGCTATTTAACAATCTTTCAGCCAACAATATATGGAATGATGCTCCTATAAGATTACATAACCTCATGGTTTCACAGTCATCAATTCTGTGAGTACATTCGATGATGCTGCAACAAGGAGATCAGAGAATATCATGTCTCAAAAGCTATACCTGTTAACAGGCTGAATGATTCAGTGATGAGTCACAATTTTTCAGGACCCTGAGTAAAAAATATTCTGCTTCAATGCCTAAGTGACACAAGACTGCTCCACATTATTTAAGAAAATGGAAGTGCAATTACTATAGTTTCCACTTCTAAGGCAAAGTATATCATCATAGGGTTCCTCCATTGCTCTTTCTCACCATCACAGGTCACCTTGTCCCAGACAGAACTTCTGCATTATCCTATATTCGGTAAAATAATCTGATATATGGGGCAGAGCCACAGCTGACAACTGCAGCCCAACATGAGCAGGAAAGAAGCCTTTGTTGTAATAAGCCATTAAAATTTTGAAGCTGTTTGTAAAATACCACACCACAGGGCCGGAGGGTTAGCTCAGTGGTTCCAGTGCCTGCCTCGCAAGCACAAGGTCATGAGTTCGATCCCCACTAACCACATACAATGCTGGGCGTGGAGACTCACACCCAACAGACATCAATACCGCATACCACAGTGCCGGGCGTGGTGGCTCATGCCTATAATCCCAGCACTCGGGAGGCAGAGACAGGAGGATTGCTGAGTTCAGGGCTTGCCTGGGCTACATAGTGAGCTCAGAGTCAGCCTGAACTACAAAGAGAGACCCTGTCTCAAAAAAAAAAAAAAAAAAAAACAACCCACAATGAATGCTAACAGACCTACCATTGATTTAAATAAATAAAGCAGTCAAAAGTGATTGATATCATATCTATGCTTTCCAATTACAGAGCACTTCTAAACCAACAAATATAATACTAGTCTTCAGATCAGTGTTTCTCAAACTACAAGGATGCACCAATTACTTTAAAACTTCAAGGCCAGTACTTATTCTATACCAGTACTTATGGATAATTCTATACCGTACTAGAGCTATCTCTAGACTATTACTTATGGATAATTAGTAACATTATTCAAAAATCCAAAGGAAAAGACCAAAAATGCAAGCCTCAATTTTATTATCATTTCTAGATTCAACAGAAATGAAAATGACTCTAAATGTTAACTCCCAATTTCTGAGGTACCCCTGCAAAGTGACCGTAGTTGAAGGAACCCTTGCCTAAACATTAAGTAGCATAGTTTCGCATTGGATAGAACTGAAAAACACAAAGGCTACCATGAACCTGTATATTTCTTTGCCACTGCTTATCTGGAAAAATGTTCTACACAAGTTCAGCCCAGAAAAACAAGGTAAAATTTCCTTTGGTGTCTTTCCAACTCAAAAAATATCTGTGTGTGTGTGTGTGTGTGTGTGTGTGTGTGTGTATGCACGCACGCATACACACATGCACTCACTTGCGATAGTGTTTTAGTTCAGTCTATCAGTGATAGACATTCAGGTTATTTGAAGTGTCTGGCTGCTAGACTTAGTGATTTTAAATGAAGTATTTTCAGCTATAGTGAATAGGAACCCAATTATTTTATATTGATATACTTAGTTTACTACCTTTCTCTCTTACTACAGTAGAATCTAGCTAGTTCTCTCAATTTATTTAGCAACCTGCAATAAACATGATTTAGAACCAAAATCCAAATATACTTTAAATCACATTTAATTTTCCAAAGAGTCTTTCCTTTCCTGCAGATGATTCAAAGTTTTAGAAATTCTTCTTGAACCTTTCAACTACTTTCTAGTTTGCCCAGAAATACCTTTTGGGTGGTGAGATTCCAATTCAGCTGAATGTCATGTATGTACACTATCCTTTTGAGTTGCTGCAGCACTGCCACCTGCTTAGAAAGCTGGCCCTATCAACATGAGTGAAAGAAAAAGAAGTCTTCACTTCATTTTCTCCAAATAAAGAAAAATATATGAGCTACATCCAATGTGAAGTTGTTTTTGAAGAAATTTTAAAAATGTAAACGGAAAAAGATCAGTTTAGAGAAAATAAACTGTACTACGTTAGCAAGATTTAACCATCTTTTGAAATGAAACATAATATTCAGAAAAAAAGGATTGCAAATGAGACTGTTACAATCTTTATTAACACTAATGTAGCACTAAATAAAGTGTAAATTTATTCAAGTGAGGCAGTTAAGACAAACATCACCTTTATTTCCACAGAGACTGAGAAATAAAA
>PVIC010008125.1:0-49090 GCA_004025085.1 Thryonomys swinderianus
GCTTGCTCTTGCCTCAGTAGCTCCCCTTCCAGGCGACTTGACTCCAGGGCTTCCCGAAGTGTGATCAGTTCACTGAGTGATTCCGCCTGCTTGGCTTCCAGGCCCACCAGCGTCTCCTGACTGAGAGGGAAAGGAGGGGAGCTGGAAGAATTCTTTGGGAGCGGTCACATCCCAACAGGTAACGGGGATAGAATTATACCAACAGGTAACAGGGATATAATTCCCTTTCCTACACAAAAGAATGAGAAAGGTCTTTACAACTGGTTAGGAATTACCCCTGGGACATAGGAAGTGAATAAAACAAAGTACAGAACAACATATTTACTGCACTCCCCTTTATGCAAAAAAGTGAGGGAGAAAAATAGAACTTATGCTTATGTTTGCATGAGGTACCCCTGGAAAGATAAGAGATTAATTTAAATGGTTACCTATAGAGAGAAGTCAGATGGAGAAAGGAAAGATGAGAGTGACACTTTTCTGTATCTTTTGAAATAGTTTTAACTTTTGAATAATATGCCAATAAACTAAAATTTAAAACTATAATTATCTCTGTAGATTGTCTGTCCTTTGCCTTTGTACTGAGGAGCCTTCCTAGCATAAAGCATGACACAGTAGCCTTGGAGCTTCCACAGTTCTCATCTCCTAAGGCACAAGGAACTAGGAATACACTGAGGAGGGGAATCCACCAAGGGTGAAGAAGAGACATCCCTAGTACCAGCTGCTCAGGTCCTATCATAGGCCAGCCAATATGGTGACATTTTTCAAAATTCAGCTCTAATCTTTCCAACAATCTTTTGTGGAAAATAGTGTTGTCCCCATTTTACAAGCAAAATAATCTGCTCAAGTGGCAGATCAAGAATCTAAACCAAAGCCAGGAGTGGTGGCACATGCTTGTAATCCTAGCATTCAGGAGGCAGAGGCAGGAGGAACTCACTGTCATGAGTTGGAGGCCAGCCTGGGCTACATAGTGAATTCAGAGACAGCCTGAACTACAAAGCAAAACTCTGTCTCAAAAAAAAAAAAGAACCTAAACCAAGTTTTTATTCAACTCTAAAGTCCCTATCTCCAACATCACTTAGGGGAATTTACAGATCTGCTGGGGACATTGACCCTGGACTTCCTTCTTGACTAGCCCATTTCCTATTACTGCCCAGTGTTTCTGACCCTTAAGCCGTCCAGCCAACTCTGAACATGAAGTTTCTGGTCTCCTTTTCTTTGCTGTTCTGCTCTTTTGGCTCTTCTCCTACTCTTTACCAATCAAAATAGGTCAAAGCCTGACTCAAAGTATATCCCTTCCTTCAGAAAGCCTTCCCTCAGTCATTAAACTTTACTCCTGTGCTTCCAAAGGACCAAACCTGATGCTCCATTCAGCTCACACTTCATCTAGCCTCATATCACAGTTGTTTACTTTCTGTTTTCTTCATTAAACTGCATGCTCCTTGTGATCAGGGCCCATGTCTTATTTACTTAGGTAGTCCTAGAGTGTCTTGTCCCTGAAGGTACTCAGTAAAGTTTTGATGAATTTTTCTGTATTTATCTTTCTGCAAAAGAAGGAGCAGTTGGGCTGGGGATTTAGCTCAGCGGTTCTGGCACCTTCCTCACAGACACAAGGCCCCAGCTTCATCCCCGGTACCACATACCACAATTCCAGGTGTGGCAGCTCAGGCCTATAATCCCAGCACTCAGCAAGCAGAGGCAGGAGGATTGCTGTGAGTTTAAAGCCAGCCTGGGCTACCTAGTGAGTGGAGGGCCAGCCTGAACTACAAAGTGAGACTGTCTGAAAAAACAAACAAAAAAAAAAGAGGCTGTAAAATGGAAGGCCAGGCTCCTGCAAGGAAGAAACTGGTTGTACTCACAGCCGTTCTCTCTCCCGGACAGCCAGGTGCAACTCTTCCTGCTGCTCTTCCTTCTCCCCCTGGGCTGAGTCTCCTTGCAGCTGCAGCTCCATGTTCACCCTTCGCAGTCGCCACGCCTCCTGCTCCAGCACCTCCAGTTGCTGCTGTAGCTCTTCTCTGGTCTTCTGCAGGACCTCTCGCTCTCTGGAAGGAGGACACAAGAGAAGAACAGACCTTTGGACTTAAAATCCTTATGGGAAATAGATGTCAGGGTTAAAGGAGAGAAGTGCCTGTTTTCCTTCAACATCCTATCTTTCCTTTCACATGGGGAAACTGGGAAACCGTTTTTTGTAATTTCAAAGAACCCAGATCTCAAAGGCTTGTTCTGCAAGAGTCAGCAGAAATGAAATAAAGTGGCCTTGAGCAGCCCTGGGTGGCAGAGCAGCAAGAGGAGTTGGCTCACTTGCTAAGGGAGTCCACTTCGGCCTGGAGGCCCACAGCCTCCCCTGCCAGTGCATCCCGCTCTCCAGAGAGCATCTGCAGCCGCTGTCTCAGGGTCTCGCCTTCTTCCTCCCACTGACAGTGCTGCTGCTGCAGGATGCTCATGGCCTCCTGGCAGCCTGAGAGCTGCTGCCTTAGGTCCTGTGAAGGGACAGCAATAGGAACGAGATGATAAGCATGACAGCAAGGCCAAAGCAGGGATTTCAGAATCTTGAAAGTAGGGCTGGACAGGGGGGCTGGGGCTGGAACATGGAGGCGAAGCTGAAGTTAGAGATGTGACCAGCTGAGAAAGTCGGAGAATCAGAGGTTATGGGGCTTCTGCAGCTCTAGTGTCGTAGAGATGGTCATTTTTTTTTTTTTTTTTTGAGACAGGGTCTCGCTTTGTAGTTCAGGCTGGCTCTGAGCTCACTATGTAACCTAGGCAAGCTTCAAACTCAGCAATCCTCCGGTCTCTGCCTCCCGAGTGCTGGGATTACAGGAGTGAGCCACCACTCCCGGCGAGATGGTCATTTTCAAGTCCAGTGTGGCTGGGGTGATGGTAAGTGTGCCTGGGTGACTCAGAGTAGGGGAACACTTACCCACATTCTCCCAGGACCCTTTGGTATGCACATGCAAAACAAAGCAATTCACTGGCACAGAAAATGCACCTGTTACCCACAAATTCACATGGGCAGAGATTCTAATGGACAGTCTGAAGTATCAGCTGAACATTGTAGCTGAAAAGGGAAGTCTGGGCTAGTGAGGAACCTGGGGCCCAAGTCAGTTTAGGCACCCACACTGGCTCAGAGGGCACACTGGGGTTCTTACCTGCACAGCCTGTCGCCTCTGAATCAGCACTGAACGTACTAGAGTAACAGCTTTTTCTGGGTCCTGGGAATCAAACTGGCAGAAGAAGCCACTGGAATCCAATTCCAAGGAGTTCTCATGACCGGAGTCTTGGATCACAGTGTCTTCTTCTTCCACCAAAGCCTGAAACTCAAGACAGCTGGCTCAGTACCCTACTGACTAAGGCAACAGAGGCCTTACCCTACAGCCTATGGGAACTGAAGTTTTCCTTGTCAGGTCTTTTCCTTGAGGGCAGGGGCACATAGCTGAGAGAAAAACGACTGGCCCCTTTGACTGTCTTTTCTGGTCATCCAAGTTTGAGAGCAGCTATGAGGCTAGAATGCTCCATAGAGCAGTAATTGTGGGAGGCTGGGCCAAGGAGTGAATGGTTAAACCACATAGGTTCTATGAGAAATGAATGGCTAAACAACAACACGTTTAGATTAGTGAAGCACGTTGTGTCCAGCCATTGTCCTCCCCTCTCCCCAGGAAAAACCGCCTGGCCTTGGGACAGCTTCTTGCCCAAATTGTTTTTCTTCTGCTTTTTTCACTTACACTGATACTCGAAATACAAGCTTTGGGGCTTCTTCTGGGAGTCTCCCTAAAGGTGGGTGATCTGTTGAGAAAGCCCCTCTGGGCCTGTTGGTGCTTGAACTAAGTCTAGTCTCTGAGTAATCACTCATCCTCTACCCTGTCAGGGTTGCATGCTGCAATAAATAACAAATGAGAAATACAGGAATAAGAGGATATCAAGTGACAAAGACCAGAATCTACCTGTGGCTGGAGAATTGCAACTGGCATCAAAAAAAGGGCCCATCTACCACACTGTACTCGGGCATGAATGTGTACCTGTGCCTGGGGTTCTGCTCTTCAACACAGGCTCAGAGAACGCATCCCCACAGTTCCCTAAGCACAAACCTCAGAGACTAGAAATCTAGACTCCCTGAGAGGACAAAGAAGCTGGGGAAAAGAGTGAGATATCCAACTACCACGGCAACAGGCTTACCAGTACCTGGGTTATATCCTTGATCAGCTGCCGCAAGGACAGCTTCTCCTCTTGGGCATTTTTACTGAGAGATGCCTCATGTTCCATTAATTCTGTGTGATTTGTCTCCTACACAGGGAACAGAAAAGATCCTAAAGACCAAACTCTTAAAGAGAATTGATAATTTCAGACCTCAATCAACAAAACTGTCCTTGTCTGTCTTGTTTTGTTTTCAGACAGAGTCTCACTATGTAGTTCAGACTGGCTTTCAGCTCACTATGTAGCCCAGGCTGTCCTTGAATTCATGGTGATTCTCCTGCCTTAGCCTCCTGAGTGCTGAAATTATAAGTATGCATGGCCACACAAGGCTCATCGTCTATTTTGTCAACTCCACTTTTCAAAAGAGTCTAAAGACAATGCAGTGGGGGCAGGGATTTAGCTCAGTGGTTCCAGTGTCTTCTTGGCAAGTGCAAGGTCCCGAGTTCCATCCCCAGTACCACAACAATGCCAGGTGTCATGGCTCACACCTATAATCCCAGCACTCAGGAGGCAGAGGCAGGTGGGTTGCTATGAGTTTGAGGGTAGCCTGGGCTACATAGTGAGTGCAGGGACAGCCTGAACTACAAAGCAAGACCCTCTCTCAAAAAAACTAAAAAAAGTTTTTTAAAAATAAAAAACTAAAAATAAAAGCAATATGATATGATGATAAAAAATTCATGTCAAGTGCTTAAAAGTTTTAATAAACCTGCGTAGTGGGGTTCTTGATCTATCACTTACTAGCTTGGTCACCTTAGGAAACTCCTTTCAGTCTTTCCTTTGAAAATAGAAATAATGCTGGGTGTGGTGGCTTACGCCTGTAATCCTAGCACTCGGGAGGCAGAGACAAGAGGATTGCTGAGTTGGAGGCTTGCCTGGGCTACATAGTGAGCTCAGAGCCAGCCTGAACCACAAAGCAAGACCCTGTCTCAAAAAAAAAAAAAAAAAAAAAAAAAAAAAAGAAAATAGAAATAATCAACTACAACTACTTCAGCAATCTGTTTAGAAGGTTACATGAAAAACTGGATGTAAATTACTTAACATAATACCAGCCTGAGTAAACACTCCAGCTGGGCAGTTTGCATCCTGTGTTTTCACACTGAGGGAGACTCAGGCAGGAAGATTTCAAGTTCCAAAGGGACAACATGACAAGACTCTGTCTCAAAATAAAAACTAAATGGGTTGGGGATGTAGCTCAGTAGTAGGGCACATCTGGGTTCTGTCTCTGATACTGAAAGAAAAACAAAAGCAAATGATGAAAATATGCAAGCTGTTATTGGATGAGGGCAGCTATAGTCTCTGAACAGTAAATCAATTTCTTTCTTTCTTTCTTTTATTTATTTATTTTGAGACAGGGTCTCACTTTCTAGTCCAGGCTGGCCCTGGGCTCACTGTGTAGACCAGGGATGCCTCAAACTCAGCAATCCTCCTGCCTCTGTTTCCCAAGTGCTGGGGGCAGGTGTGAGCCACTACGCCTGGCACTGTGGTATGTGCTTGTGAGGCAGATGCCAGAACCACTGAGATAAACCCTGGGCCCAACAGTAAATTAATTTCTGAAATTTAAGGATACTAAGAGAAACCTTCAGACTCAAATCTAAATGCACTTTGCTTTCTTTTTATTTTGGCACTATAGGTGTTTGGAAGGCAGCTATGCTCACCCTGCACCAACACTTGCTAGTACTGGTGTTTGAACCTCAGACCTCATCTACATTAGATAAATGCTCTACCCCTGAACTATAGCCTCAGCTCTAACCCCAAATATAGAAATCATTTTGAAGACTCAAGATTTTCTCTTTTCCTTCCTACCGCGCTTATGTTAGTGAAGCTTTGGAGACACCAACCTGCAGCTTTTGTTTGGCCTACACAAAATTTGAGCCAACACTTAAAAAACAGAGAGATTTTACATAAGAATCTGATTTCTAGTGTCCCCTGAAATACTAAAAACTAAACACAACAGCACTGGAAAACCAGAACTCTTATACCTCTGTCCACTTCACTTGTTTATACTAGGTAAGCCCATGGATGTCTAATCTGGCAAATTCCTGACAAAAAAGAATAAAAAGACAGAGGTCCAGCTCACAGGTGACTCCAATTTGGATGAAATTGCCAGTGTGCATATAGCTAAGGGTTCAAGAGCTACCTAAGATCAAAGATGTAGAAATTCAAAGAGATGAAAAGAAACATGGAATGGACCAAAGATTCATAGAGTCAACCTTAAATAATCCGTTTGGTAATATACCTGGCTGAGGTTCAGTCAGTGGCCAAACCCTTGCTCCTTTGTAAGACAGATTATTCAAAGGAATAGCTCTAGTTGTGAGTCAAACTAGCCCATAACCTCTATCCCTGACTGGTTTTGCCTTGGAAAACAACAAACAGTTCAACTTTCTTTTCCTCAGCGTTAGACCTTCAGCTCTGCGAAAGCAGCCATGGCTCCCTCCTTGGGTCCTTTTGCTCCACCCTCAACACTGCCATACTTCTCAGTTACTTCTCTCTACACATCCCCTTCCTGGTGATTTGCTAACGTGACAGCCTGTTGTTCCCTCACCTCATCTCCACTTTTTGGTTCTCTGAGACAGGGTCTGGCCTCAAACTGTCTCAACCTCCCAAGTCCTGGGATCATGGGTTGTGCCACCAAGCCTGACTGACGGCACTCTCTTAACGTATATGCCACTTCTCTCTCACAAGGATAATTTTCCCAGGAATATATTTAGGATAGTGAATAATTAATATTGTTGAATGAATAAATGAGTTAATTTTCAAAGTCAGTCAAATTATTTTTTTCACTTGGAAGGATTTCGTTAAGGACCATTTAACTGGCCACTGACCCCTTCTCTCAGACTACTGTGTGTCCGTAAAGGACAAGAAACCTCCCAACTCCTCTCCAGAACACTGGATCATGTACCAGTATTTCCATGGTCTCTCTCAGAGCTTTTACCATCCTCTCATAATCTTCATTTTGCTTCTCAGCCTGGGTCAGAAGAGCAGAGAGCTCAGTCACCCTAAAGAGAAGAACATAGCACTGTCACCCACACAGCCCGCAGATGTGGACAGAGACATGATGCCACACTCCCCAGCCCCAATGCAGACACTCCCACTGCAGCCCCAACCCCTCGAATCCCTTGGGGACCCCAGCCCCTCTGCACACGTCATGAATACCACATGAAGCTATAGCCTTGAACCGGGGAGGGGGGATCAAAAGTCACTCAGATGCATGCAGGGATTTACCACATCTCAAGGCTGGAACACGTGTTTGGGGGCCCGAGAGCTGAAGAAAAGCTCTGGCCCAGGCCCTTCCAGGCCTCGCTTGATCTTGAAGTCAAGCACCCTGAAGCCAATAAGAACATCAGAATTGCCACCTGGGATAGTCCCAAGCTCCCTCCTGCCCAAGGTTCTGACTCTGACAGGGGAAAAGGAACGGTGATTTGTGAGAGAGTATGGTCAACCTCCCTGATGTTAATCTCAAAGCCCAGTAATACCTGTATCACTTAACATTGTATCTTGGAACTTATTTCTCTCTCTCTCTTTTGGCAGTATGTGGGTGGGTGGTAGGGGTGGATGGGTTTGAACTCATGACCCTGCACTTCCAAGGCAGGTGGTAGTGCCGCTGAGCTAAATCCCAGGCTCAAAAAGTATTTCTTTTTTTTAGTTTTTTGGAGACAGGGTCTTGCTTTGTACTTTAGGCTGGTCCTGAGCTCACTATGTAGCCCAAGTTAGCCTTAATTCAGCAATCCTCCTGCCTCTGCCTCCTGAGTGCTGGGATTATAGGCATGAGCCACCAGGCCCAGCACTGTGGTGTGTAGTACTGGGGATCAAACTCAGGATCTTGTGCTTGCCAGGCAGACACCGGAACTACTGAGCTAAATCTCTGGCCCACAACAAGTATTTTTTTCTTTTCTTTTTTTTTTTTTTTGAGACAGGGTCTCGCTTTGTAGTTCAGATTGGCCCTGAGCTCACTATGGAGCCCAGGCAAGCCACTGCGAACTCAGCAATCCTCTTGTCTCTGCCTCCCGAGTGCTGGGATTACAGGCGTGAGCCACCACGCCCGGCATTATATGTGGTTACTGGGGATCGAACTCAGGACCTTGCACTTGCGAGGCAGGCGCCGGAACCACTGAGCTAACCCTCCGGCCCCAACAAGTATTTCTTAAATGAATGAATATCATCTAGTAGATTAAAGTCTTAAAATTTAAACATGAAATTTAAAGTTCTAAAAGTCTTAATAATTTTATTATATACAATTTCCAAAAGCTTAACTCACTCAAGAAACATTCATTAAGTGTCTTCTAGATGGCAGGTGAAAGGTAAAGCACTAGAGACACAAAACTTATTAAGACAGAGAAGTTCAAGGCTTGCCTGGGCTACATAGTGAGCTCAGGGTCACCCTAAACTACAGAGCGAGACCCTGTCTCAAAAAAATAAAAAAATAAAAAGACAGGGCAACCCATTTGCATGTCCTCCTGTCTGTCTTAGAAACTATCTTTCTCTCAATAAATTATTTTTCTTCTTGCCAGGCATAGTGGGTCACATCTGTAACCCCAGCACTCAGGAGGCAAAGGCAGGAGGACTGCCTGAGTTCAGGGCTTGCCTGAGCTACAGAATGAGCTCAGGGCCAGCCTGAACTACAAAGCAAGACTCTGTCTAAAAAAAAAAAAATTAAATAAATAAATAATAAATGATTTCTCCTCTTAACCTCTGTTGTTCCTAGAATTCATCCTTTGATTCTAGACAGCACAAACTGACACTCTATCTAGCATATTTAGGAGTTATATCTCTATTCCCCCTATATCATTTTGGAGGTCTTCCATTGAGATTATAAATGGAGGTAAAAGTCTTCTTTTTTTTTTTTTTGGAGACAGGGTCTTGCTTTGTAGTTCAGGCTGGCCCTGAGCTCACTATGGTGCCCAGGCAAGCCGCTGCGAACTTAGCAATCCTCCCGTCTCTGCCTCCCGAGTGCTGGGATTACAGGCGTGAGCCACCACGCCCAGCATTATATGTGGTAACCGGGGATCGAACTCAGGTTCTTAAGCTTGCGAGGCAGGCACCAGAACCACTGAGCTAACCCTCCGGCCCGGTAAAAGTCTTCTTTCAAAGGTTCTAACTTTAGTCTTTTTGCTTCATAAGTTGTAACTTTTTGTATTTGTTTCTGGCCCCTATTCTGTCTCTCTTAGAAGCTTTCTCTTAATAAACTTTTCCTACTGTTAAAAAAAATAGAAACAATTATTAAGACACAGTCTGTCTTTGTGGCTATCACTGCCTCTGAAATAAAAAACTAGCCAAGGGTTTAGCTTAGTGGTGCCACCTCCTGCTTTGTAAATGCAAGGTTGTGAGTTCAACACGTAGTACTGCAAAAATACTAAACAAAACAAAATAGTTCTGCATTTTATGTACACCATGAATAGGTAGAGACACAACCTCAGCCATAGGACATTGCCTTAAGAGTCAATAGGACTCTCTGCTATGTCCCTACACTTATAATCCATCATTTTAAAAAGTCTATTTTATTACAATCCCCAAATTAGAACAGCTGAGCTGGAGATGTAGTGCAGTGGTAAAGTGCTGACACAGCAACGGTCTATGTTCAATCCCAGCTCCACATCAAGAAGCCACAACTAAATCAGCTTAACTATTACCACCAATAACAACAGCAAAAAGAAACTAAACAATTAATGAGATCCATGCTGCAATAGCCAGATAAAAAGACCACACAGCCGGGCCGGAGGATTAGCTCAGTGGTTCCAGTGCCTGCCTTGCAACCGCAAGGTCCTGAGTTCGATACCCGGAAACCACATACAATGCTGGGCGCGGAGACTCACGCCCACCAGCAAGCAATACCACATACCACAGTGCCAGGCGTGGTGGCTCACGCCTGTAATCCCAGCACTTGGGAGGCAGAGACAGAAGGAATGCTGAGTTCAAGGCTTGCCTGGGCTACATAGTGAGCTCAGAGCCAGCCTGAACTACAAAGTGAGACCCTGTCTCAAAAAAAAAGAAAAAAAAAGACCACACAGCAATAATAATGTAATAGACTGTTGGTCAGAAGACTTCTGAGATGAGATGACATGTGAGCTATGCCTTAAAGGACAAGGCAGAGACACGAGAGGGGCATTCCAGGCCAAGGTCTCCATGTACAGGGCCAGAGAAGCAGGAAGAGCATGGCTCTTGGAACAAGTGGTCTGTACTGACAGAGGACAGAATCATAGTGAACTGTATAAATTGACAAGAAAGAAATTGAGCTTCTAGGCTGAGGGGTGGGATCAGCAACGAGCCCCCAACCATGCCACTGGATTTCTAACTAGCCTTCCCCAGCGTCTCCTTCCTTCTCATGTTGGGAGTGCACTTGATGTCTCCCTGCCTATCCCTAGCTTTCCAGGGAAGTCAGTTTTCCTTCAGTAGTTGCTTCCTCAGGCCATCTCACCTGTCCTGAAGCTCAGCCTTCTCCAGTTCCCCTTGGCTCTTCAGCTGTATTAACTCCTGGCTCTTCTCATGGGCTTCCTTCTCCAGTTCCTGGGTCTTGGCTACGAGCAGCAACAGCTGGGCTGGTTCACTCTCATCTATCCCCCCAGATCCACCAGATTCCCGAGTCTGTGCTCTCACAGTCAGCCGCAGACAACAGGTCAGCAGGGATCCTGAAAGCTTTGCATGTTCAGCCTTTAGCTCCGTCAGATCTCTGAAGACAAGCAGGGAAAAGAGCAGACTCCAATAGGGATCAAGGGAGCAAGCGCAGAGATTGGGCGCATAAGCCTGAGGGACAGGTCTGGAAAAAATCATCTGAAACCACAGTCTACTCCCCCCTCCACCCCACACCAGCACCTGATTCCCCCTTCCATTGCTTCAAGTCAAGAATCGGTAAGGGCAAGCCTCCTCCCTTCCTCTCCCCACACTGACCTGTCAGTGGCGGACTTCATTTCCAGGAAGTGGCGTCTGAAGGTCACCACCTCCCGCCATAGACTGAGAAGGCGACCATGTTCCCCTTTCAGATAGCCCTTGAAGAACTATGTTCAGAAACCCAGGTCATACCCAAGGCAGAGGACTATCTTTTACCCACACAAGAATCCTGGAGATACTCCTGACTGCTGGGAGGGACTTTCAGGAGATAGTTTATGAATAGGTGTCAACATTCAGGTCATGCTGAAGGGTTTAATAAAGTTGGCAGTGGGATCTAGGAGGTCAAAGGGCGCTGAATGGTAAGCAGCCTTCCTCTGCTTCAAATGAGAAATGGATACACAATAGTTGCTTAAATAGGACCTGTTACCAGAGATTTACAAGAAGGATTAAGTGATGTAATATATGTAAGCCACCTAGCAGAGAGAAAAGGCTCAGGAGACATTTGTTCCCTTTAGCCGGGACCTGGAAATTCCCCAGGTTCTGGACTGGTCTTTTTTCTCCATTCAATTTAGTATCTACCTCCTTAGCATCAAGATATACAGACTTCTAGATAAAAGGAGTTAATAAGCTTCCAGATCCATCTAAGTTGGTCACATTTGCAGAAGAGACTTGCTGTGTGTAATGCCACCTACTAGCTAAGGTAGGCTGGATGGCAATGGTAGAACTAAGACATATCTTTTTTTTTTTTTTTTTTTTGCTTTTTGAGACAGGGTCTCGCTTAGTAGTTCAGGCTGGCCCTGAGCTCACTATGTAGCCCAGGCAAGCCGCCGCGAACTAAGCAATCCTCCTGTCTCTGCCTCCCGAGTGCTGGGATGACAGGCGTGAGCCACCACGTCCAGCATTGTGGTATGCGGTGTTGATTGTTGGTCCACGCCCAGCATTATATGTGGTTACCAGGGATCGAACTCAGGTCCTTGCGCTTGCAAGGCAGGCACCAGAACCACTGAGCTAACCTTCCGGCCCACTAAGTCATATCTTAAATTGGGCAAAGCTGCCAGCACAAGCATGGTTAATATGGGCAAAGCTGTCAGCATCAATAAGGGTGGTCAGAGACTCAACAATGACAGCTTAGTTTCCATCTGAGTCCTGAAGTTACCCTTCCCAGGACTGACAAGACAGTACCCAGAGTCCACAGCCCTGCTCTGCCTACCTCCTGCTCCATCCGCCATTGGCTCTCTTTCCTCATGAGCTCATCCCGGGCCCGACTCCAGTCCACTGTCAATTTCTCCACATCTTCCCGAAGGGCTTTATTCACCGCATCAGCTTTTTCCACATGAAGCTGAAGTTGGGTGTTCACCTCTGCTAGATTCTCACACCTGCACTGGGGAGGGTAAGAACAAGTGCAAAATAAATGTCCAATTCTTGGATCTCGTGGGAATAAACTGACAATGACTGGAATTTTCCAATGCTGGGAATTACAGGGCTAAGACTGATGTCTATAGTTCTAATCCATGTTAGCCCATAGGACCCTGGTTTCCCATCAGCCTTCTCCACCCACTGGCCAGTCATTTGGGTCAGAAGATGTGGGGTCCGTCACCTCTGTTGCTCCTCATCCAGTCTGTTTAGCAGCTGATCCAGGTTTGGCTCTTCCACACTTTCCCACCGCTGAGGGGTCAGTCCCTTTGCCAGACAGAGACAAAATTTATCACCTCTGAAGAGAGGAGCACTCAGACCAATACCCTAATGCCCTCTTCTACATCAGCCTGCTTTTTAAATTCTTTCTCGTGTTTATCATCAATGTGTTTTGTTTCTCAATCACTATATGTCCAAACCCAATCCACTGTATCTGCCTCTTCATAAGTGAACAAATAATCTCTCCTGAAAGATGTCAAGAAGAACCTTGGACCTAAGAAGCAATGGCCTCAATTTCTACAACAATACTTCCTGGGCCTTGGGAAGTATTTGACCTCTACAGGGTCTTCAGTTCAAAATGCAGGCAGGATCCTTCTCCTTAGAAAGTTTTTTTTTTGCAGACTAAGTAACACAATTACACAACAGCGCCTCATGGTGGTTAGCCTGCATAAAACATGCTTAGTGTGTTTTAGTTCCTTCATTCCTCAGATAATTTTTCTGAAGGAAGCATGAGAGGGTGTGTGAGGGAGCTGGAATGAAGGCAAATGAATCTTTCAGTCAGTCCTACCCAGGCAACAGCTCCAACATGTCCTCTGTTGGACCTGCACTGCAGGCCCACACAGACAGCCCCTCTCCACTACAAATAACCACTGACCCCTGCTGGAAGAAAGGTACACTTCTTCCTTCCAAGTTCATGTGCCCATTCTTTTTTTTTTTTTTTTTTTTTGTGGTACTGGGGATCGAACTCAGACCCTTGTGCATCCAAGGTTGGCACAGTACCACTTGAGCTAAATCCCCAGCCCTTATGTGCCTATTTGTGAAAGTTCCCTTGGTTCTTTGAGAACCAAGGTTAGAGGCTGACATGCCTGTGATAGCTAGTCCAAGACAAAGCAGGGTTAATAGAGCTCTCAGGGCTGAAGAATAAGACAGTTCTACCCAACACCACTTATCAGACCCAGCCTCCCTCCGGCACTGCAGGAAACCTAATGTGTGCATTCACTGCAGGGAGTGGAGGGACACAGGGCATAACCTCACTCACTCCGGTGGCTTCCAGCCGCTTCTCCAGCTCTTGGCACCAGCTCCGGTACTGCAACACCTGTGGCAGAGAGCAAATGCTTGGCAACAGATACAGTTGGTACAGGCAGCCCAACAGCCTCTGGGTTCCCGAGCATGAACAGAGAACCCAGTGGTGATAGGAAGGTAAGGCCATAATATTTTAGTTTCTGTTTGGGTGTTTTAAAGAATACTTTTGGTATGGCTCTTGTTTTAGAGAAGCAAGACCTGGAAATCTAGGGTTGGGTCTTAGCTTCAGACATCCCTGGGCAATAAACATGATCTTTAACAGGGACAAGCGAGGGATGGTGGCATGTGCCTGTAATCCCAGTACTCAGGAGGTCAAAGGCAGGAAGGTCACTGTGAATTCAAGGTCAGCTTGAACTACAGAGTGAGTCCTTGTCTCAAAAAAAAAAAAAAAAAAGGTGGGGGACATATTCTGTACCCTGCAGAGTAGCTATGCTCACCCACAGAGAAGCTGTGTATAAGCCAAATGCTGTGGGTTCTCCCTTCTCTGGGCTGGGTGTGGGCCACACTCAGCACATGGCTCTGCCTCCTCCACCCCTCATCCAACTCTGGGGCCCAACTCTGGTGGGTGTTCTGTTTTCCCCTCCCGGGAGGGGTACACTGCCTCACCTTGGCCTGCAGCTTCCTCACAAGGGTTGCTTGCCTCTGCTGGGCCTCCTGGGAGCTCTTCAGTTTCCGCCAGGAGACTGCCTGGTTCTCTGCCATCTGTTGCTGTAGTGCCAGCACTTGCTCTTCCAGCACCAGCTGCAGGGATTGGGGCTTCATGCTGTTCAGCCCAGTACTTCCTGTCTCCATGAGGCACCACGCAACACAGGGCACAGGGCCCTGTGCACTCAGGGGCTGCTGGCACCCGCGGGGTCTCTAACCATTATGGTGCTCCTGCCTCCTCTTGAGCTAGGATGGAAGCACACACAGAACTGAAGGGCTGTCCAGATGTCTCAAATCTACTCAGCAAACATTTAAGTTGGCGAAGCTAGGCTGGACAAAGTAAATAGGTTCCTTTATTTCAGCACAACTCAGATCCTTTAAAATACTAATATAGATTCTAATCTATCTCTACAGGGGTCTGCATGGAACATCCGTTCCCAATGGCCATGAAACAAGGTCACAGGACTAGTGTTTCCTGGTATTCCTTTGGAACTCAGCACTACACCAAGAGCTCCAGGTTTACCTTCGCATCCTTAGGATCTGCCATGTGTTGAATGAATCACTGAAGGTATTGTTAGTCCAGTCGAGAAAACAGACACAAACAATGCAGTGGCATGTGCAATAATAGAAACGTGGAAAGATGGCATGAAAAAATAGAGGAAGGGCACTTCACCCAGTGTGGGGGCTATGAAATGTGTGCATCATCAATACTCAGAGTGCTTCTGGAGTGCTCACTCTGTTAATAGCCTTAGATGCATTATGTCATTTTGTCTTCACAAAAATCTTTTTTTGTGTGTGATGGTAGTGGAGGTACTGGAGATTGAACCCAGGGGTGCTTTATCACTGAGCTATATCTCCAGCCCTTTTAATTTTGAGACAAAGTCTCAACCAAGTTCCCCAGGCTGGCTTTGAACTTGCCACCCTCTTGCCTCAGCTACCTAAGTAGTTGGGATTACAGGCATGCACCATTACATTTTATCATCCTTATATGTCTATTTTCTCTAGTAATTTGTTCATGCCTTAAAGGCAGGAGCTAATACATTTTGGCTGTTAGCAAGCTGTCACGAGTGCATAATGAAGAACTGAATGTGTGGCCCACACAGATTGTGAATAATTCAAATTGAGTGCCAACACTTATAATTGAGAGAATACACATAAGAATCCCTATTTCTGGCTCCTCTGGAAAATCAGAGTATCTACTGATCCTTGACCCATATTCCCACAAGGGACGGCCCACTGCAGGTGAACAGACAGGGAATCTGCTCTCCAGTTCCCCACAGCTCCCCTCCCCCCAGCTGCTGTTCTCTTTTCATACTGAGGGCAGACTGGAGTTGTCATGTATCACTGTACTTGAAATGTTGTTTTTCTTTTTCATCCAGTACTGGGGATTGAATCTAGAGCCTTCATACTGAACTATATCCCCAGCCCTTTTTATTTTTATTTCAAAACAATATCTTGCTAAGTCACTAAGGTCCCCAGGCTGGCCCTGAACTTGTGATCCTCCTGCCTCAGCCTTCAACAGTGCTGGGATTACAGGATTCCATCAGGCTCAGATATTGTTTTTCTTGTAATAGAGTCACAGAGGGAAACTGTTTCCTAACTTACACTACCACTTGGCCAACTGAAGGGACCTGTGGAGCCTGTCCTTGGCAGTAAGAATGAAGCAGAGTCAACTGGCATCTATAATGGTGTGGCACCCATGCCCCAGGCTGAGGTAATACGACCCAGTATAGTCCCTTGTAGTATAAACATCTTTTTCCGCCCTTGCTTTCCACCAGGGCTGTGTAATCAATTTACAATGGCCTTCTGAGATGCTGCTCCGCTGAGTTCAATGGAGCTCAATCCCTCCAGGTTGGATGTAGACACAGACCTTGCTTGACTCTCCTGTTACCCAGGATTTCTGCCAGTGCTCTACCAACAAGTACAGATCTGAGTTGTTTCAAAGGGACTGAGGCTCCTTTTCTTTTTTTGAGACGGGGTCTGTTTTGTAGTTCAGGCTGGCTTTGAGCTCACTATGTAGCACAGGCAACCCTCAAACTCAGCAGTTCTCCTGCTTCTGCTTCCTGAGTGCTGGGATTACAGGTATGAGCCACCATGCCTGGCATTGTGGTATGTGGTTCTGGTTGCTGGTGGTGAGTCACCATCCCAGTATTGTACATGGTTACCAGGGATCAAACTCAGGACCTTGTGTTTGCTGGACAGGCACTGGAACCACTGAGCTAAATCTCCGACCCTCCTTTTCTTTTCTTTTTTTTTTTTTTTGCTTTTTGGAGACAGGGTCTCGCTTTGTAGTTCAGGCTGGCCCTGAGCTCACTATGGTGCCCAGGCAAGCCGCCGCGAACTCAGCAATCCTCTTGTCTCTACCTCCCAAGTGCTGGGATGACAGGCGTGAGCCACCACGTCCGGCATTGTGGTATGCAGTGTTGATTGTTGGTGGGCGTGTCTCCATGCCCAGCATTATATGTGGTTACTGGGGATCGAACTCAGGTCCTTGCACTTGCGAGGCAGGTGCCGGAACCACTGAGCTAACCCTCCGGCCCCTCCTTTTCTTTTCTAATCCTGTGAGGACTGAGCCAAACTTTGGCACACAGGGAGTTTGAGTCCTCAGAAGCACGTTAGTCCTTTGAATTGCCATCCTAAAGTAGTAGACTAACCCATATGAAATCATTAATATTTGTCTACTATTTTTAACCTACAAAAATGGCAATTTCATAGACTTCAAACTAATAGCTCAATAAACTGCCATATAAACAGTTCCAAGAATTCTCATTAAATCCTCTTTTGGAATAAGGCCGCAAGAAATATGCAAACATTATTTGAGAACGTTTTCAACAGGAAACGTTACTTCAGGAAAGAAATAGATTTATATTATTATTATATAATTATTTCACTTTAGCAGATAATTTTATTTTTCATTTATTTATTTTACTGTCCACACAGCTGTTTTATTTGTCATAAGAAACTATTCCTTGGTCCATACATTCATGTTTCACAGTTCAGGAACACACATTAGTGATAAATGTCTATGGAACTCAATCCAAAGAAACCTTTTTATTCCTATATCCTTTATACTCTGAAAGATACCAGCCTTCCTCATTTCTTCATAATCTTTCATGGAATCATAATTTCTGTAGAAATCTGCATATGCCTTCTTTCTTGGTTAAGCCACACCAAATTTATAGAGCTGCCACTCCTGGGAAGACAGTGAATGCTCCAACAACATGAACCCACAGACGTCTGACCAGAGGACCCTACTTCTGCGGTTTTGTCACAGCACTGGAACTCATGGCAGTTACTGTCTTCAACACCAGCACCCTATATGGCTGATGGAGAAATAGCACATATTTTTTAATTTTTAGAGCTATTTAGAAATTCAGTACAACCCTCTCATTTAAGAGATAAGGAAATAGGCTCACAGACGTGAAGATGAACATAACTTTGTTTATATTTTATTTATATGTCTCACTTAACTCAAAAAATGATTTCAGGGGCAGGGAGTTAGCTCAGCGGCACTGTGCCTGCCTTGCAAACCCAAGGTCCTGAGTTTGATTGCTGGTATCAAAAAAAAAAAAATATTTCAACTGGGCATGGTGGTACAACCCGGGAAGCTGAGGCAGGAGAATTTTTCTAGGATACGCTGGCCAATTTTAGGCACTTAGTGAGACCCTGTCTCAAAAGATAAAAAAGGGGAGCTAGCTCAGTGTGAAGACCCCTGGCTTAATCCCTACTACCACACACACACACACACACACACACACACACACACTCACACATACACAAATTTCTCCCTGAAATTACACCAAGTATTCCATGTCACTGTAAGATAAAACTGGGGGCAGATTATATAGGAATTTGCTGTACTGTGCAATTTTTCTGTAAATCTAAAATTGCTCTAAAAATTAATTCTAAAATGATTCGAAGCTTTATGATTTAAAAAATCTCCATAAAGTTGTCACTCAGTAGTACAGTGCCTGTCTAGCACATGAGGCCTTGGGCTTGGTCCCCAGCCTCACACACACATGCATGAACATGCACACACATACATGTCCACCCACAAATTTGAAATTCACTATAAGAAGAAAAGATGAAGATAGAAAAATTACATCAGGGAACTTTCTGAAATTCTGATTCAGTTCTGAGCTTCCTCAAGACACAAACTGGTACTTTTTTTACTAAAGAGATTGGGAGAAGAGTCAGTTCTTTTATTTATACATTAATTTATCCCACAAATACTCAGTATCAGGAGTCTGCCACATTGGTACAGAAACGAACAAGATCTGCTTCCATCTTTTTTAGGAATTAGACTGGGAAGGGCACCAACCTCAAGGAAGCCAAGGAGTCACCTGTGCTCTTAGGGCAGGATAGAGATAGGAATAATGTATTTAGCCTTCTATCGCATAAAGTACTACAAAAGTAATCCCACCATTGAGGAGGCTGAAGCTGGATCACAAGTTTGAGCCCAACCTGAGTAACTATCTCAAAATAAAAAATAAAAATAAAGAAGGGCTAGGGATGTAGCTCAGTGTAAAAACCATTCATTCAAGGATGTAATGAGGGGAAGGAATAAATACGATTCTGAAAGAAAATAAAAGAGCATGTATATAGGGGGTGGGGAGGTGTGGGTGGGGATATAGGTAAAAATGAGAATTGACTGTCATATATTGGTACAAATTCCCCAATGTTATGTGTGATTGTGAGATGTATGCAAATTGTACCAATAAAGAATGCAATTAATGCCGGGTGTGGTGGCTCACGCCTGTAATCCCAGCACTTGGGAGGCAGAGGCAGGAGGATTGCTGAGTTCGAAGCTTGCCTAGGCTACATAATGAGCCCAGAGCCAGCCTGAACTACAAAGCGAGACCCTGTCTCAAAAAAAAAAAAAAAAAGAATGCAATTAAAAAAAAAACATTCATTCAATCCCCAATACACCCATCACAAAAACCTCCAAAGGGAGCACTTAAATAAAGTTTAAACAAGGTATGGTGGTGCATGCCTATGATCCCAGCACTCACTCAAGAGGCTCAGGCAGGATGAAAAGTTCAAGGCCAGCCTGTGTTACATAATGAGTTCAAGGCCAGGCCAGTCTGAACTACCTAAGCCTGAACCCTGTCTCTAAATAAATAAATAAAGTTTAAAAGAAGAGCAATTCCAGCTAAACTTGGAATAGAGGTGGGAATGCTACAGGACTGACTCTGCCTGGTATTAAGTATAAGTTGGCACGTACAGCAAGAACAGGAAAAATACGTGAGAATGAAAACATTTTTATTGCCTGAGCCAATCCACTCTCACCTGGGATGATGCTTTAAGATATGCCCATAAACACTGTGATACTCTTTTCTTCAAGAAGTGGAGCCCAAACCAACTCCATGGAACCTCTAATCCCAGCAGGCTCAGAAGCTGAGGCAGAGGAGAGTATGTTTAAGCCCAGCCTGGGCAACCTGGTTTCCCCCCCCTCCCCCCAGTCCTGGGGATCCAACGCAGGATCTTGTGCTTGCCAGGCAGGCACAGTGCCACTGAGCTACATCCCCGCCTATAGCTCAGTGACTTACCAAGATACTATCTCAAAATAAAAAAGGAACAGGGAGTATAGCTCAGTGCACAGGCCTTGCCTGGGTTTACCCTCCACTATGGGCTGAGGGACTCTGATTCCCTCCCCTTGAGTGCGGGGTAGATAAAGTAAAAATGACTTCTGATACAAGATAATAAGCGGTTCTATGACTTCCTGCTTGCTTGCTCAGTCTTTCTCTCTGCCTCGCTGATCAATCTCTATGGTAGATGCCACCTGCTCTGTCTTGAAGACAAGAAGGCACCTTGTTGACAGTCCCAGAACTCAGGAACTGGGGCCTTCTGTCAACAAACATGTATGTGCATAATCTTGGAAGCAGATCCTTCAGCCTCAGGTGAAGTTTTCAAATCACTGCAGGTCCAGCTGCCAGTCTGATTGTAGCCTCATGAGAGATCCTAAACCAGACCAGCTAGCTAGTCCCTTGCTGGACTTCTGATCATGACATACATATATGTAAGATAATAAATGAATTTTTGAAAAACTGCTAAATTTGGGGGTCATTCCCTCCATAGTAAGAGATAACTGATACATCTGGATTACTACAAATACTTTCTAGATGGTAGTGATGCCTCTTAATTGCTTATTCTCTAATTTATTTATTTTTTTGCTTTTTGAGACAGGGTCTCGCTTTGTAGTTCAGGCTGGCTCTGAGCTCACTATGTAGGCCAGGCAAGCCTTGAACTCAGCAATCCTCCTGTCTCTGCCTCCCAAGTGCTGGGATTACAGGCGTGAGCCACCACGCCCAGCATAATTGCTTATTCTCAACATAACAGTCAGAGGATCCTTTAAATACATAAAACAGACGATGCCATTCAGGGCCCTCTAGCCAAAATCCTTATAATGACCTACAGCATCCTAGTTATTCGATCCCACACCCCATCTGTTTTAATGCCACCTCCTACTCCTCTTCCTTTTGCTCATAACCCTCCAGCTGCAGAGCCCCCTTTACCGTGCAGGTGTAAAACACACTAGGCCTCCATCAGTGTGGGAGCCTCTACCCTCAGTTATTTTCATTACCTGCACCTTCACCACCTTCAGCTCTGTTGAAGAGTCATCTTCTCAGTAAGCTGGACCTTAACCATCCATCTAAAATAACCAACACTCCTTCACACATACTGGCATTTCTATTAAACTTGCCATGTTCTATCTGTCCCTAATTACTATGTGTAATAATCTACCAGATTGTAAATTCCACCTGTACAAAAACATTGTTTTATTGAATCTGTATTCCCAACTCTTAAAACAGTGCCTGGTATTTGACAGGTGCTATTTATTTAAATGACTATATGACTGACAATACAATAGGATCTGCAGCCAAGGACAATAAATACCATAATTCAGATGATGACCAACAGTTTTGCAAAATACTGACAGTTCTATAACCATTAAAAAAAAAGTTCACGTACAATTGTATAGTACTTTACTCTCAAAGTTACTTTCAGTCTTCATTAAAAAAATTTTAGAGGAGGGCGGGAGATTTAGCTCAGTGGTTCCAGCGCCTGCCTCGCCAGGGCAAGGCCCTGAGTTCCATCCCAGTAACCATATACAATGCTGGGCGTGGTGACTCACGCCCACCACCAATCAGTACCACATACCACAGTGCCAGGCATGGTGGCTCACACGTGCCATCCCAGCACTCACTCGGGAGGCAGAGACAGGAGGATTGCTGAGTTCCAGGCTTGCCTGGGCTACATAGTGAGCTGAGGGCCAACCTGAACTACAAAGCGAGACCCTGTCTCAAAAAAAAAATTTTTTTTTAAAGGAAAGATTATTGTCCTCATTTCACAATTAAACAAAGCAAAGGCCAGGGATTCAGTTCAGTGGCACTGTGCCTGCCTGGCAAGCGCAAGGTCCTGAATTCAACCTTGGTACTGAAAAAAAAAAGAAAAAGTTAAGGTCCTCAAAAAGGGACATAACTGGTCAGTGGCAGAGACTGAACCCCCAATCTGATTCCAAATCCTAAACTTTCTCTATTACATTTGCTGCTTCCTCCACTATGAAATCACTGGTCATTTCAGAAAGGTTGTGAAATAATGACCTGGATGGAAGCTTAAGGCAGCAAAGGAAGGCAAAAAGTGAAATAACACAGAGTTCAGCAGTAGGTCAATCCTGGTTCTAGTGTAGATTTTGTTATAAATTCACTCAACCTGGGAGCATCAATTCTCTCTAAGCCTTCTCACTACACTATGCATCATAATCCTGGCCTCTTAAGTTGTGGAGCTAATGTACAAATTAATTCTACAGCCACTTATCGAATCCAAAGGCAATTTAGCCAAGTTATCACACACCCTGGAGACAGTTTCCAGCTCCACTCACTCAGTAGATGTGACCGTCACAATACTTTATCTGTGAGTGCCTAAAGTTTCTTCATTTGTAAAATGTGAAGAGACAGAACCCACCTTAGAGATCACTTTAAAGATTATAGACCTTTGCATGGATTTGCTTAGTGAATATTACCTACCACTAATAGCTTCTCGGCCTTTTGTAATATTAGCTACCATCTAGCAATGTGCTAGACCACGAGATAGATAAAGCATAAAATCTAACAACCGACCTCCGCGTATGAAAGAGGGGCAGGACATGGGTGTAAAAACCAGGGAAGTGAGGTTGACTCGGTCTGGGGAGGCGGTTTGGAAAGGTTGCCGTGGAGTGATGTGAGTTGGGTCCTCAAGCATCAGGTTCCTGGGAGGGCGGCGCGGGATCAGGACAGATCAAGTCCAAACCACAGGGAAACAGGCAACTGCTAAGCTCCTGGCGTACTGAGCGCATAGGCAGGAGAGCGCAGCGCCGCCTTCGGACAGTCAGCTGGGGCTTGTTGGACACGAGGGTCGAGAAGTTCTCTTTCTGCGTGAACTACAGGGCTGAGGGGTGGCGGCAGCGGGAAACTAAAGCAGGCCGGCTGGGGACCCTAGGACGCATCTTAGCTTGTCTGTGGGCCTCGGATTCCTCCCGGAAGTCGAGAGGCCGCTACCCAAATGGGATCCCCGGAGGCGCCCTAGGCGGAGGGGCCCCTGGGCCTCTGACCGTTACCCAGACACCTCCCGCCTGCCCCTGAGCCCCACCTCACAGTGATCGGCTCCCGCGGATTCCTGAAGAGGTCCTCAACCCGAGGCGGCCGCAGCCGCCGTAAACCCGGGCAGGGGGCGGGGGCCCGCTGAGAGGATTGCGCCCAGACCCCGCCCCCAAACTCCCGCTGTTCTGCGGGCCAATCCCGCCAGGTACTGCGCCTATAGGCGGACCGTGTCGACGGAGGATCTCTGCCATGTTGGTTACTGGCAGCCGATTTACTCTAGAGACCCAGAAGGGAAAGAAGCATTAAGCTGAGACATACTATTCCTCGACAAAATGAAAACATTCAAAGTCTTTGGATTCAAAAAATGAAATGCTTTGATAACAGGAAGAAACTTGCCCTCAATTATCACCCTTTTGGCTTCAGCGTTACATACTGCGCATGAATTAAAAAAAAAAAAACTCACATGGTACTAAATGCGCCTGCGCACTACTCGGCTCCCAAATCCGATTACTGCATGAAACGTAAGGGATACCGCTTGGGTGAAACCTGCAGACTACTAATTTTCAGAGTTTTGCACCTTCGCACCTTTGTGCTCCGGGGAGCCTTCACACAGCACAAACGCAAGGTAGTTACTTAATGCCCTTTGGAACATTCAGCGCTTTGTTTCATTTGCATACCCTTACACATTGTTACCTTTGCCTGAATGGCCTCACCAAAAAAGCCTGGTACAAAACAGATGCCAGTGAGTTTGAGTGAATGGGTGAATGCATAGGAGGAGCCTTTAAGACTCAGTCCAGAGGGAACCTGAGAAGTGAACACTGTGTTAGGAACTGTATCCTTGTATGAAAACAAGATGTTCTCAATCGCTACTTTGAGAAAGAGACCACAAGTGGAAAAATGGGGGTTGGGGGTGGTACTCATTCTGAAAAATAAACTACTAAGATGCAAAGAATCCGTGGTGAGTAATCCACCTTAGAGAAATAAACCCAAAATAACACCTATGCAAGATTGTTCCCTTCTACACTATTTGGAATGAAGAAAAATAACCAAAATTTCAAATTTTTTTTTTTCACTTTGTAGTTCAGGCTGGCCCTGAGTTCACTATGTAGCCCAGGCAAGCCTGGAACTCAGCAATCCTCCTGCCTCTGACTCCTGAGTGCTGGGATTACAGGCATGAGGCACCATACCCTGTATTGTATGTGGTTGCCAAGGATCAAACTAGCAATGTTTGCCGGACGTGGTGGCTCACGTCTGTAATCCCAGCACTCGGGAGGCAGAGACAGGAGGATTGCTGTTCGCGGCGGTTTGCCTGGGCACCATAGTGAGCTCAGGGCCAGCCTGAATTACAATACAAGACCCTGTCTCAAAAAGCAAAAAACAAACAAACAAACAAACAAAAAAAACCTAGCAATGTTTGCTAGGCAGGTGCTGAAACCACTGAACTAAATCTCCAGACCTGTGTATTTGTTTTTAAAACAGGATCTCACTATGTAGCCTAGGCTGGCCTTGAAATTGCAGCGATTACTACTGACCCTCCCAAATGCTGGGATTACAGGTGTGTCACCACACCTGGTTGCAAATATTTATTGAACATCTACTATGTCCAACAGCAAGCTAGAAATTGTATTAAAACACTAAGTACAACTGGGAATTTTCTGGAAGAAACTAGGAGATGGAGTTGCTGATGTGGGAAAAGTAGGTAACATTGCCCCCTAGGCTCTCTAGGCTCATATCAATCTCCAAATGTCCTGCAGAGTACCAGAAATATTTAAAACAAATAAACATTTGTTCATACACATCATTTGATATTTTTGATACCCAAGAACCATATAGGGAAAGACTTAGACTAGATAGAGCCTTCAGATTTGTCCAGGGAACCAGACTGGAGAGAATCCACTTAACAGGGCTGAGATGAGAGAGGCAATGGACCCATTGAAAGAAAACCAATCCTAGGCCCCTCCAGGTGGACTGGGTGTCCTCTTTTATTCCTTAAATACGCCACTGAGAATGTGCCTTTTACCTGAACCTACTTGAAGGGTTCTAAGACAGCTCCTGAACCCCAGCTTTGCTCATTATTTTACTATTGTGGCACTCCATGACAAAAGGTAGCCTAGACTGATTCCTTCTTTGTTTTAAAATTGATTTTAATTGGTACATTTTATATACACATTGTGATCGAAATTGACATTGAGGGCCGGAGGGTTAGCTCAGTGGTTCCAAGCGCCTGCCTCGCAAGCGCAAGGTCCTGAGTTCAATCCCTGGTAACCACATACAATGCTGAGTGTGGAGACTCACACCCACCAGCAATCAATACCACATACTACAGTGCCGGCCGTGGTGGCTCATGCCTGTAATCCCAGCACTCAGTAGGCAGAGACAGGAGGACTGCTGAGTTCGAGGCTTGCCTAGGCTACATAGTGAGCTCAGGGCCAGCCCAAACTACAAAGCGAGACCCTGTCTCAAAAAAAAAAAAAAAATCGACATTGAGAATTTGTACCAGTATATGACACAAGTTAATTCTTATTTTTTTTCCTATTCAGATTCCTTCTTTTTTTAAATTGTCTTTTTTAGACAGGGTCTTGCTTTGTAGTTCAGGCTGGCCCTGAGCTCACTATGTAGCCTAGGCAAGCCTCGAACTCAGCAGTCCTCCTGCCTCTGCCTCCTGAATGCTGGATTATAGGTACAAGCCACCACACCTGGCATTGTGGAGTGTGGTACCGATTGGTAGGATTATGGGCATGAGCCACCATGCCAGTATTGTGGTATGTGGTACCCGGGATTGAACTCAGGACCTTGTGCATGCGAGACAGGCGCCAGAACCACTGAGCTAAATCCCCAACCCCATAAATTGCCTTTCTTTTAAAAAAAATTATATACATGAATTTAAAAGTGAAGTGCTAAATTATCACATTCTCCCTTGTGGCCTAAAATATGCTTTGAGGTTCTTAAATCCTTTCTCCATTGCAAGAATATACAGGGGTCAAGAGTGTGGAAGATAGATAATTTGTAGGGCAATATTCTGGTGGTGAGTCCCCACCCTTCCCTGTGGAAGACTGATGGGCAGCTACCTTTAACCCACTCCAGCCAAATCATTGGGGCAGGGGCCTTCCATGAGGGTTTCAAGCACTGAACTTCTCACTAATGCATTTGGGAACATAGTGACTGGGATCTACTGACTGCCTGGGAAACCCATAATAAGAGATAATACACAACTGTTGGCTGCTTTGGTGCAAAGTCAGGGAAGTATAGTACTACTCTGTTGGGGTTGGCCTACTGTCCCAGAATTGGGCAGGGGTATTTTTTGGAGGGCAGATGTGGGCTGAGATAGTAAGCAAGCCTTCATGGGCTCATCATAATTCCTGCTTAGCAGGGCTCCTGGTGGAGGTGGAATACCCCAGGAATAAGAAGCTAGACAAGGACCAGAGATTGAGCTCAGTGGTTCCGGCACCCACCTAGCAAGCTCAAGGTCCCCTGGAACCCCTGTAACCACATACAATACTGGACATGGTGACTCACGCCCACCTGCAATCAGTACCACACACCACAATGCCGGGTGTGGTGGCTCATACCTGTAATCCCAGCACTCAGAGGCAGAGGCAGGAGGATTGCTGAGTTCAAGGCTTGCCTGGGCTACATAGCAAGGTCAGGACTGGCCTGAACTACAAACTGAGACCCTGGCTAAAAAAAAAAAAAAAAGAATGACAAGGTTTCCACTTCCCTAATTGGTTACCATGAGGGAGAGATTGGAGTGGGTAGGAAGAGTGTGATTTTTTTACAATTCTATAAATTTATTTTTGAGAGAGAGGATCTCGTTTTGTAGTTCAGGCTGGCCCAGCTCACTATGTAGGCCAGGCAAGCCTCGAACTCACAGCAATCCTCCTGCGCGCTGGGATTACAGGTGTGAGTCATCACATCCAGCATTGTGGTGTGTGGTACTGGGGATAGAATTTAGGTCCTTGCACTTGCCAGGCAGATACCAGAAACAGTGAGCTAAATCTCCGGCCCAAAGTTCTATAAATTTTATTAATTTTTAGTTTTTATTTTTAGTTTTTTAAGACAGAGTCTCTAGTTCAGGCTGGCTCTGAGTTTACTGTGTAGTTCAGGCTAGCCTCAAACTCATGGCAATCCTCCTACCTCTGCCTCCCAAGTGCTGGGATTACAAACGTGAGCCACTGCGCCCTGCTTAATTGTATAAAGTTTAGTAAGAGAGAATAGGGAGGGTATGTATGAACAAAGCACATTATATGCATGTATAAACTTGTATAATGAAACCCAATATTTTGTACAATTAATATACACTAATAACTAAAACAACTCAAAGAATGTGAGAAATATGTGGCTATTTTGCTCACCCCCCCCCCCACCTGCAACAGACAGAAACATACATACACACAATTCCAGTCCCAGTTGGAGTACTGTACTTCATTTCCAGCTCCGCAGATGGGATTTACCCAGGATGAGGTCCACTTTAACAAGGTGCAGTTCCCAAGGTGTTCAGCAGGGGGAGTTATTGGGTGCTTGTACTGCACAATGGCTACTCCTCAGGAGTTTTAAAACAGAAACCAGGTGGCTGAAGTGAGCATGACCAGGGGTGGCCGTGCCCTTGCCAGGGCCCTCCAGGTGTCCCTGGGTGAGGACAGCCGAGGCACTACAGATTAATAACAGCACAGATGGAAGGTTGGGTATTCTGGCCCAAATTCCTAGTCAGCCGCTGCCTGTAGGCTGTTCATTCCTCCTTTGCTGTGGTAAGAGCAATGGATTCAGTCAGGTGCCTGGGTTCAGTCCTAGCCTTGTCATTTCTACTTATGTGACCTTGAGCCAATCACTTAATTTCTCTGAGACTCAATTTTCCCATTTATGAAATGGTGCCAATATTAACAGTGCAATTAAATTAAAAGGCTATGATTTTTGAAGCACCAACTCTAGTTAGTCATGGAAAGAAAGATGTTTTACATATGAAAATACATTTAGTTCTTGTAACTCCTAAGTGAAGCATGGATTTGAATCCTAATTTTGGGGTAAAGAAACATTTGTGCCAGACATGGTAGTACATGTTTCTGCTGCTCTGGAGGCTGAGGAAAGAGGATAGCAAATTTGAATCTAGTGTGGTCAGTTTCATGACAGGGAGATTCTGTCTCAAAATTAAATTTTTTTCATTGTTTTGTTTTTTTAGTTGTTTTTTTTTTTGAGACAGGGTC
The DNA here is from genome assembly GCA_004025085.1 of Thryonomys swinderianus. Taxonomy (NCBI): domain Eukaryota; kingdom Metazoa; phylum Chordata; class Mammalia; order Rodentia; family Thryonomyidae; genus Thryonomys; species Thryonomys swinderianus. The sequence continues at coordinate 28,145 of PVIC010008125.1, forward strand.
TTGCTTTATAGTTGAGGCTGGCCCTGAACTCACTATGTAGCCAAGGCAAACCTTGAACTCAACAATCCTCCTGCCTCTTCCTCCCAAGTGCTAGGATTACAGGTGTGCATCACCACACCTGATATTGCGGTATGTGGTACTGATTGCTGATGTGAGTGAGTCATCATGCCCATTATTATTGTATATGGTTACAGGGGATCGACCTTGTGCTTGCTAGGCAGGCGCCACAATCACTGAGGTAAATCTCCAGCCCCAGAGAAGTTATTTTTTAAAAGTGTAAATAATAGCTGGCATTTATGTAGTACTTACTGTTCATGAGGCACTGTTGTCTGTTTGGTGAGACAGGTACTTGCCATGTAGTCTGGGCTGGATTTGAACTTCTTCTGTAGCTCAGGCTGGTCTTGAATTGGAGATCCTCCTACTTCAGGTCCCTTCCCTACCCCACTACTGAGACTGCAGATATGGACCACCACATCCTATGAGAAACTGTTCTAAGAATTTAATTTACAACTCCCCTATATCAAGTCGGGGGTGTTTTGTTTTGGGGTTTTTTGCACCATGCCCAGTTTCCCACTATCATGTTTTTATAAATTTGTTTTTCTGTTGGATAGCACCCTGCAGCAGTATCACCATTTTTTTTTTTTTTTTTGAGACAGGGTCTCGCTTTGTAGTTCAGGCTGGCTCTGAGCTCACTATGTAGCCCAGGCAAGCCTCAAACTCAACAATCCTCCTGCCTCTGCCTCCCGAGTGCTGGGATTACAGGCGTGAGTCACCACGCCTGGCACTGTGGTATGTGGTATTGATGGCTGGTGGACGTGAGTCTCCACACCCAGCATTGTCTGTGGTTACCAGGGGTTGAACTCAGGACCTTGTGCTTGCAAGGCATGCGCCGGAACCACTGAGCTAACCCTCCGGCCCAGTATCACCATATTTTTAAAAAATCATACCTCATAAAGATATTCATGACAGAGAACTTCCAGACTGCTCCAGAAAGTGACAAGGACAGCCTATGCATGGTGATGCACACTGATAATCCCAGTACTTGAGAGGCTGAGGCAGGAAGATCATTGTAAATTTGAGGCCAGTGTGGGCTGTCTAGTGTGTTCAAAGCCAGCCTGTACTACAGGGTGAGATCCTGTCTCAAAAAACAAAACACAAAGGGCCGGAGGGTTAGCTCAGTGGTTCCGGCGCCTGCCTTGCAAGCACAAAGACCTGAGTTCGATCCCTGGTAACCACATATAATGCTGGGCGTTGAGACACGTCCACCAACAATTAACACCGCATACCCAATGCTGGACGTGGTGGCTCACGCCTGTAATCCCAGTACTCGGGAGGCAGAGACAGGAGGATTGCTGAGTTCGCAGCGGCTTGCCTGGGCACCATAGTGAGCTCAGGGCCAGCCTGAACTACAAATCAAGACCCTGTCTCCAAAAAGCAAAAACAAAACAAAACAAAACACAAAGTGACAAGAGCAATAGGACAAATGTGTTCAAAGAAAGGGGGGATCATTGGAATTAGTATGTGTCAAATTTTTCAATTTAAATATTCACCATACATTTTGATTACTCCTTGTACCCTTCTGCTTAAAATTCTCCACTGGATTTACCCAGTACACTAAAAACAAAATCCACTGCCCTTTCGTGTCTTGTAAGACCACACAGGAAATACTTTCAACATGATCTGATCTCATCTACTACCTTTTACCTCTTGCCTCCCTCTGTTTGGGTCACCCCAACTTCTCCTGGCTCCTCAAGTATGCCCAGCGCATGCAGGGCCTTTGCATTTGCAGTCAATTCCACCTGGAATGATCACTCCGCAGACCTTTGCATGACTCTTTCCCTCACCACATCTGAGTCTTTCTCAAATGTCAACCCCTAGAGAGGGGCCATTCCTATCTAGAGTAGACACCTCTTCCATCCTGCTTATTTTTCTATACACCTCATAGAATCCCTTGAAATTATGCGTTCTGATGTCTTGTCTATATTGCTATATAGTCAGAGCCTATTTTAAATAAGTAAATAAAAGAATGAATGAATACCCAGCTCACTCAACTGGTAAGTGGCAGAGCTGGGACAAAACTCATGTTGTTTCATCCTGGAGCCTGTGCATTTAGCTTCTGTGTTGCACTGCACTGACTCACGGAGAGATTGCAGAAGATTCAGACAGCATAATGAATGTGAAAGCTCTTTGAAAATTGCTAAGTGCTTGGAAAAAGCAAGGTATTATTCTTCTTCTTTAGTTCACTATTTTCTTATCTAGTAATGCTCAGTCTTAGTGACTTTATAAGGATGTTTTGTGGGGTGCCAATGAGATAATGGATGAGAAACACTTATGAAAGTTAAAGGCTTGATATGATGGAAGAGATTGTAAAGATTATTTCCATGCCAGTGGCTTCCCAAGACTCCCATCCTGTACCTTAAGTTTGACATTAATATTGCTGACAGGAGAGGGGGAGGGAAGGGTACCCAGGGGACCTAGGGACTGTGTCCCAGTAATTAAACATGTCGGGACTGAAGCTATGCCAGCACCAGCATCTGGTTGTAATTACCAGAGGGGACCAAAGTGATTAGTCACCTTTATAGTGAGAGCCAGGCAGGAACCCTGGGCTCCTCCCCAGAGAGGGCCTAATACCACAGCTCGGAGTCCCTTTCCCCACTCCTGACCCATTCCTGGGAGTTCTCTGGTCTTTAGACAGTCATGCCTGCCCTTCTGTGTCCTGCAAAGTCCCAGCCTATTAGAGTAGACTTTGGCTGAAAGTAGGATTCTTGGTATAGAAGTAGAAATTAGCCTTCCAAAAGTAATTAAACCTTTCTGAATTTCAACTTATTTATCTGTAAAATGAGGATACTAAGAATACTTTCATCACAGGAGTGCTTGGAAGATAAACAGATACAATATAATGGAGCATGGCCAGTGACAACAAATATTAAATATATATTTTGTGAGATTTGCTATTTTTGTTGTTGTTGTTTTGAGACAGGGTCATACTATGTAGTTTAGGCTGGTCTTGAACTCACTATGGAGTCCAGGCTGGCCTCAAACTTGAAGTGATCTTTCTACCTCAGCCTCCTGAGTACTGGGATATACACATATGCCACTATACCTGCCTAACAAAGTAATTTTTTAAAAAGGCAATGGAAGTGCCGGGTATGGTGGCTCATGCCTATGATCCCAGCACTCGGGAGGCAGAGACAGGAGGATTGCTGAGTTCAAGGCTTGCCTGGGCTACATAGTGAGCTCAGGGCCAGCCTGAACTACAGAGCAAAACCCTGTCTCAAAAAAAAAGGCATTGGGGCTGGAGGGTTAGCTCAGTGGTTCCAGCGCCTGCCTCACAAGCGCAAGGACCTGAGTTCGATCCCCAGTAACCACATACAATGCTGGGCGTGGAGGCACACTCACCAACAATCAACACCGCATACCACAATGCCGGATGTGGTGGCTCACGCCTGTAATCCCAGCACTCGGGAGGTAGAGACAGAAGGATTGCTGAGTTTGCAGCGGCTTGCCTGGGCACCATAGTGAGCTCAGGGCCAGCCTGAACTACAAAAAGCGAGACCCTGTCTCCAAAAAGCAAAAAATAAATAAAATAAAATAAAATAATAATAATAATAATAATAATCCCAGTGAAGTGGGAGTCTAAGGCAGAAAGGTTGCAAGTTCAAGGCCAACCTGGGCAAATTAGCAGGACCTTGTCTCGACACTTAAAAGGGCTGCACATATATAACTCATTGGTAGGATACTTCCTAGCTTGTGTGAGGACCTGGTTCTAGTCTCCAGCAAAACACACACACACACTCACATGCACACACACAACAATGGAAGACAAAGGCCATTGTCTGGTTGTCTAGAAAGAGTACTTAGAAATAGTAGCTATTATTAATATTTTCTAGATTCTAAGCTAACGATGTTTTATTGTTAATTTCCCACAAGAACCTGCTGAGGTAGTACTGATGTGATCCATGATCAGAATTTTAGAGAAGTTGGGAAGATTTCTAAGGTTGCATAATGGGTAAAGAGCAAATCAGGATTCAAAACTCGGTCTGCCTCTAGAGTCCTTCATCTTTGTCAAACTATATGCAGGGACGTCTTGGTTATTTGACTTATTTAACCCTTCATTTATTCACTAGATGGAGCTTACAGAACGCTTAATTTGTGGCAAGACAGAATTCTACCCTTTAAGGAACTCTAAGTATACTAGAGAAGGTGTAATATATCAAACGGATGGCTTTTGGCTTTTATATACAAGGACCAGTTAGAAATTCATTCATTCATACAACACAAACTGAGAATCTGCTATGTGTATGTGTTGGGCCCTGTGCCAAGCACTGGGAATAATTGAAAGACAAATATGGTATAGTCTAGAAACCTAATGGGGAGATATATATGTACATAGATTATGACAAGTATAAGGAATTAAGTTACAATAAAAATATGAAAAAAAGTACACAGGACGGGAGAAACTAATTGTGTTGCAGAGGGGGGTGGGAGCAGCAAGTGGATCAACTTTGAGCTTCCAGAATGGAAAAGCATAGAAAATGTGAGTTAGTTTGGAAGGAGTGAACTTTTTCTGGGGGAGAAAGGAATGGGGGAGATCGCACATGAGCCGGCACTTGTGGGCAAGTTTTAGATAGAGAGTTCGAACCGAGATCCTGGAAGCCTAGAAGCCATTTACAAGAGAATTATAGTAAGTCCAGTGGGAGGAGGACAGGAACAGTGGCAGAAATAGGATGGATCAGAGGAGGGAACGTTAGAGAGGACTGGAGGGGATGGTCAAAGGGGAAGCCAAGTGTGGAAAAGCTGGTGGTACATAGGTCATTTGAGTTCTGGTGTTTGTGTGTGCGTGTGTGTGTTTTTTTAATTTTCATTTTGATATTGGGAATTGAATTCAGGAAGCACCAAGCTACATTCCTAGCAGCCTTTTTCAATGTATTTTGTTCATTTATACAGAGACAGTCTCAAGTTGCTCAGGCTAACTTTGAATTTGTGATCCTCCTGCCTCAGCCTCCCAAGTAGCTGAAATTATAGGCCTGGATTATCATGCCCAACCACAGTGGTCCTTTATATGGAGAGGGGGAGCTCTACTGTCTTTTCTGACCTAGAGCACCTATGGGGCCAAGTCATGTCGCTGGGCTTGAAGATCAGGGACCCTGGGATTGTCACTAAGGGGTGAATGGTAGGGTACTTGGATCCCCAGAGCTGAGGGCTTTTTGTTTCTTTGTGATGGTGCTAGAGATCAAACATGGAGCTTTGTATATGCTGAGCAAATGCTCTATCGCTGAGCTATGCCCCGATCCCCAGTAGTGAATTTCATATCTTCACTTGTCAGACACTCCTTGACACCTACTCTGTACCCTGCTATGTCAAGAAAAACAAACAACACAAGATAGGATCAGTTAGGTTGGCTCAGAGGATCTCAGATTAAGGAGGGTTGGGAAGGTAGCTCAGTGGCGGAAAGTTTACCTAATATGTGCCAGGCCCTAGGTTCATTTCCTAACACTGAAAACAACAACAAATAAACAACAACAAAAATGATTCACGAGGGGCTGGGGATTTAGCTCAAATGGTATCATGCCTACTTTGAAAGCACAAGGACCCAAGTTCAATCCCTGGTACCAAAAAGAAAAAAATTCACGAAGGAACCTAACTACTTCTTTTCTGCTTTTCCACTGCCATTCCTCTTATAATGTGCCAAGTGTTGTAGGGAAACAGATGAGGGGAAGTCACTGGCTCCAACTAGGAATCAGGAGAGGCTTCCTGGAGGTGGTGGCTTTCTGGCAGGATGAGAAAGATTTCCTCCAGTCATGGGGATCTGACAGGAGGCTCATCTCCCTAGTGAAGAGGTCAGCTTCCCCTCATCACTCTGTGGTGAGATGCCCAGAGGGGAATGGGGCAAATGGTCCCAAAAGGAAAGGGGCTTTAGTGCTGCAACAAGGCCCTTTGAGTCCAGCCTCCTGCAGGGGCCGCTGCTGCCCCAGGCTGGGCCTGCTGCCTCTGACTCGGCCGATCTAACAAAACTGAGGAGTCTTTGATGGGTTAGCGGCAGGGCAGCGGGCTCCTCAGCCCCTCAACTGAGAGGAATCATCGGAGCTCAGCCAATGGCAGTTTTTTTGGGGGGAGGAGTGGAGTGGGCACTGATATTTTTTCAGTCTCTGGGTCACCACAAGTTTATTAAAATAAAAGAAACTGTGGGTAAATGCTGCCATCTGTGCTGCCTCCTCAACACGCGCTCGGGTGCGCGCACACACACACGCAAACAACAACAACAACAAATCAGGTCTCAGGCTAGACACAGGGATGGAAACTGCTTTAAGAACACAAGGACTTCGCTGAAAACGCGCACTCCCACTCAGTCCTCAGTGTTGCTCTGTAGGATGGTGGGGTGGGCTGCTCCGCGAAGTGGAGGTGAAGACCCCTGAATCTGCTCCGGGGGTTGGGAGGCCCCCTAAGCCTCAAGGCCCGCTGTGGGGCTCAGTGCCAAGAGCCCCCGAGAGCCGTAGCCTCCAAAGGGCAGCGGTGATTTTTTTCACAAAAATATATCGTACTTAAATGAATTTAGACAGCATGACATCAGAGAGTAATTAAATTGGTTTGGGTTGGAATTCCGTTTCCAATTCCTGAGTTCAGGTTTGTAAAAGATTTTTCTGAGCACCTGCAGGCCGTGTGTGTGTGTGTGTGTGTGTGTGTGTGTGTGTGTGTGTGAAGTATTTTCACTGGAAAGGATTCAAAACTAGAGGGGAAAAAAAACTGGAGCACACAGGCAGCATTACGCCATTCTTCCTTCTTGGAAAAATCTCTCAGCCTTATACAAGCCTCCTTCAAACCCTCAGTCAGTTGTGAGGGAGAAAGGGGGCGGTCGGCTTTCTCCTTTCAAGAACGAGTTATTTTCAGCTGCTGACTGGAGACGGTGCACGTCTGGATACCGGAGCATTTCCACTATGGGACTGGATACAGACACACGCCCGGCGGACTTCAAGAGTCTCAGACTGAGGAGAGAGTCCTTCCCGCTGCTGCTGCTTCTGAAGATCCACTCCTTTCATGGTGTTTCCTGCCAAGCCAGAGGCACCTTCGCTGCTGCCGCTGTTCTCTCTGGTGTCATTCAGCGGCTGGCCAGAGGATGAGACTCCCCGAACTTCTCACTTTCTTGCTTTGGCACCTGGCTTGGTTGGATCTGCAACTCATCTGCACTGTGTTGGGTGCCCCTGACTTGGGCCAGAGATCCTCGGGGGCCAGACCAGGACTGGCCAAAGCAGAGGCCAAGGAGAGGCCACCCCCGGCCCGGAACATCTTTAGGCCAGGTGGTCACAGCTATGGTGGGGGGACCGCCAATGCCAGGGCAAAGGGAGGTGCTGGGCAGACACAGGCAAAGAAAGAGGAACCCAAAAAGCTGCCCCCTAGATCTGGTGGCCCTGAACCCAAGCCAGGATCCCCTTCTCAGATCAGGCAGGCTGCATCGCGGACTGTAACCCCCAAAGGACAGCTTCCTGGGGGCAAGGGGCCCCCCAAAGCAGGATCTGTCCCTGGCTCCTTTCTGCTGAAGAAGTCCAGGGAGCCTGGGTCCCCTCGAGAGCCCAAGGAGCCCTTCCGCCCACCCCCCATCACACCCCACGAGTACATGCTCTCGCTGTACAGGACGCTGTCCGATGCTGACAGAAAGGGAAGCAACAGCAGCGTGAAGTTGGAGGCTGGCCTGGCCAACACCATCACCAGCTTTATTGACAAAGGGCAAGGTGAGGGGGCAGGGTGGCAGGGAGGGACATGTGCATGCACTAAGGGGCTTCCGGAGCTCTGAGGCTGCCACACAGGCCAGGGACAGTGTGTGCATCCAGCCTGGGGTGGGTGACTGGAACTTACGTCACACAGATAGGTCCAGGCTGCTGGTATGCCAGCCTGGAGGGCACCTAGGGTTCACCAAGTCCAATTCCTGCAAGGTGCAGAGGGCTCAGGGAGGAGATAAGATCTGCTGTTCTGTGGTGGAATTGGAGACTAGATTTCAAGACAACTGTGCCATGCTCTGTACCAGTGTGGGGTGGCCTAACTTTCCAAACTCCAGGGTTTCTCAGTGAAAAAAGAAATGGATCTTTAGGTCATCATGGTTCTGCATCTTTACTCCCCAGTTCAGGGGCATAGAAGATGGGAGAGGTGAAGATAGCAGACTTAGAACCTGACAGTGTGAAAGACCCTTCCCACCTTGGAGTCTCAGTTTTCACATCTGTATACATATATAGGGGCCGGACCGAGAGCCTTTCAAGTGTGAAAACCTTGTGTTCTGCCTTAAACATGGGTCATTTTCGTCATTAACCTAGGAGAACACCTGCTCTCCTTGCTTTTCTCTCTGCCCACCTCGTGTTGCCGCCTCAGCTTTTCCTCAGCAAGTCCCTCAATTTCTCTATAGTGAGGAGGGGGAGACAGACCTCCGGTAGCTGAGGTTGCTCGAGGATCCTGTGCTCTGGTTCTGATCTTGGGACTTTGGCTGGCAGGCTGGGGGAGGGGCAGAGTGGGAGGGCCTCCTCATTAGAGCTGGTCTGTGTGGGGAATGACAGGGGGTGAATGGGGGAGGCACAAAGGCAGCAGGTCTGGCTGAGGTGGGGGAGGTGGCCTGGCTGCCTGCCCAGGCAGGGAAAGCTGTGACCCCTTGGGGGCTCATAAAATAAGTCTTTGTGCCCCCCAGCACTAAGGGAGCTTGGGGAGGGGCAGATGGAGACTTTAAAGGCCTAATTAGTTACCTTCTAGAGCGATACATGAAGGTTCCCCAATGGCAAATTGCTATTTAGGAAAGAGCGCCTGCTGATCCAGAGACACTACTTATCCTCTCTCTCTCTCTCTCTCTCTCTCACACACACACACACACACACACATGGACTCATACACACATATATGCACATCCCTCAAATATTCACATATCCAAATATATGTACACATAATATGTCACATATATGTTACCTTACATATTCACAAATGAACCCTGTCACATGTATGTACACAAACTGCCAAACATTCACACACATAGCAGAAAAAGATACATACATACATATACACATACACACACATATATATAAAGTGAGGGAAATTGGGCCATAGACCAATTCACTTGCTGTGTGACCTAAAGTCATTCCTCATCTCTGTGTCTCGAGAACATTATCTTTCTGGGCTGGGGATATAGCTTAGTGTCACTGCACCTGCCTGGCAGACGCAAGGTCCTGAGGTTTCATCCCCAGTACTACAAAACAAACAGACAGACAGACAGAGAAAAAACAAAATGGAAAAAGAACCCTATCTTTCTTTTAATATATAGTGCAAGCTGTCAGGATGGGGTATAAAACTATTTTTTCCCGGCTAGGTGACTTAAGCAATTTACCTAGCTTCTTTGAACTTTAGGTTCCTCCTCTGGTGAAAGGCTAATTTTAATGCATATTCCAGCTATGTCACAAATGAGCTGTCAGGTTAGATCATGGATGGAGAGAAACACAGAGGGATAGAATGCAATTACGTCTTCAATACAAATTGATCATTGCCACAAACATTCCATCACTAAGGTCACGCTCAGCCTCCTCTACAGATAACTATCCCTACTTGAGCAGCTATGTAGTAAGATTCTTCCTTTTGATAAAGGCACTCAGTGCCTTGGGGATGTTGGCCTCTGTAACAGTAGGGAAGAGGTTAAAGAAAGCTCTCTCAAGGGGAAGAGAGCTGAGGCCTCCTGTGAGGCCCAGAGGTGACTGGCTCTGCTGGTGAGTTTGCAGAAATTGACTTCTGGCTGTTCTCTCTAGATGACCGAGGCCCTGTGGTCAGGAAGCAGAGGTACGTGTTTGACATTAGTGCCCTGGAAAAGGATGGACTGCTGGGGGCTGAGCTGCGGATCTTGCGGAAGAAGCCTTCAGACACAGCCAAGCCAGTGGCCCCCAGCAGCGGGCGGGCTGCCCAGCTGAAGCTATCCAGCTGCCCCAGCGGCCGGCAGCCGGCAGCCTTGCTGGATGTACGCTCCATGCCAGGCCTGGATGGGTCTGGCTGGGAGGTGTTCGACATCTGGAAGCTCTTCCGAAACTTTAAGAATTCAGCCCAGCTGTGCCTGGAGCTGGAGGCCTGGGAACGCGGCCGGGCTGTGGACCTCGGTGGCCTGGGCTTTGACCGGGCTGCCCGGCAGATCCACGAGAAGGCCCTGTTCTTGGTGTTTGGCCGCACCAAGAAACGGGACTTGTTCTTCAATGAGATTAAGGCCCGCTCTGGCCAGGACGATAAGACTGTGTATGAGTACCTGTTTAGCCAACGGCGGAAACGACGGGCTCCCCTAGCCACTCGCCAGGGCAAGCGACCCAACAAAAACCTCAAGGCCCGCTGTAGTCGGAAGGCCCTGCATGTCAACTTCAAGGACATGGGCTGGGATGATTGGATCATAGCACCCCTTGAGTATGAGGCCTTCCATTGTGAAGGGCTGTGTGAGTTCCCCTTGCGTTCCCACCTGGAGCCCACGAACCACGCAGTCATCCAGACTCTGATGAACTCTATGGACCCCGAGTCCACACCGCCCACCTGCTGTGTGCCCACAAGGCTGAGCCCCATCAGCATCCTCTTCATCGACTCTGCCAACAATGTGGTGTACAAACAGTACGAGGACATGGTCGTGGAGTCTTGTGGCTGCAGGTAGCAGCACTGGCCCCCTGTCTTCTGGGGTAGCGTTCTGAGAGTCCCTCTTCATGATCTTGGAATCACAGTGGGGTTGGGAAGCTACAGCCAGAAGTGTCTACACAGGCTGCATGAAAGGGGATGCCAGCAGCCCTGCTCACTGAGTGTAACTTGGGCTAACGGTCCCTGTTATTCCACAAGTCTATTCGAGGATTTCTGTTCTTCTGCTGCTGAGTGGCAGGGACAACCTCAGGGGACAGACTGAGTGAGATTGAGGCCCAGAAGACAGTGTTTTCTAATGAGACTCAGCCTGCCATTCTCCTTACCTGACCTTCCTGGGCCTCTGGACTCCCCAGTGCAACAGGCATTATTTTAAGCATCTACCCCACAGGTGCCACTTGCTGTGTGAATCACCTTAGTGTCTGGTGACTTTCTGTCCTTGGGGCAAGTGAGATGCTGATTGGGCTGAGGTGGGAGACAGGGGGAAAGGGCTTGGGGAGGGGTGAGGTGCATGAGACTGTTAGACTGTTAGATTAAAATGTACATTGATGACATAAAAAGCAAAACTGTTCCTAAAACTGTGGCAGACTTCTTTATTTCAGGGGACCCATGCCCCTCTGAGAATTCCTAACCCACAGAGGGAAGGTGAGCTGTCTTATGTATAAGGTCAGCCCCACCCCCACTCCTGGGAACCACAGCAGAATGAGGCAGAGAGTGCAGCTGGGCAGGGCTGGTGCACCTCTAACCCCATTCTTGTTCCTTCCAAAACCCATTGGTCCTGGAGGTTTTTTCTCTTCTGTTGGGGCCTGGCAATCAAGTTGGAGTTTTACATTCCTTAGTTTCTTGTCTCCAAAATAGATCCCCAAATGAGAGAGATATTGCTGGTTTTGTTTCCCATAAAAATCATCCATACTTCACTTACCAGTATCTGTCCTGATGTCCCTGCCCGTCATATTCATTGAATTAGCTGGGTACCATTTAAAAGGTCCTTTACTGCAAAATGTGAGCTGCCAGGGATGGGCTGCCAGCCATCTTCTCCCTATGGAGGTGTCTGCATTTTGCCCTGACCTCCGTCTCACAGGACCTTGTCTGTGGTCTGGCTGCCCTCCAGCTCTGCACCCTCGCTGCTCATGCATTGCCTCCCATGGTTCCAGAGTCAGAATGAGGCCCCCTCTTTACATTTTACATCCTATAAGTACGTAATTGTACATTAGAGAAATACATTCCCACTGGCCTCAGGGAGACAAGCACTAGGCACCTGCTGACAATATTTTCTGCTTGGGGTTTGGCCCAGAGTAAATGTTCACTTCCTTGTGTTAGCTAGCCTTGGGAGAGGTATGAGACATGGACTTCCGGGCGAGAAACACAAGCCCCCTGGTGGGGAAATTTAGGTACCTCTGTCCTCAGGCTCTACCTGAAGGTTTAGGGCCAGGCTCTACCTGGTTGAGGAGAGATATGGGAAAGACCAGAAGTCCAAACCTCTGGCTCCCATCCTGGGGACCTCAAGAAGTTTCCTTACCTTTTTGCAGCTGGGCCTTTGATTCCCAAGGCTTCCAGCCAAAGCTGTCTCAATAGTAGGGACTGCTGCCCAGCTATGGGCAGATCTTATGTCCTTTCCCTCTGCTCCTGAAACTTGGGCTGTCAGGGCCTGAAGCAAGAGTCCAATTCATGTTACCTTTGAGCCACCTCCTTGGTTTGGAGACCTATCCCAGAGGGGTCAATCTGAGTCTGGTGCTGAGCTCTCCCTGGCTGGGTTTTGTTGTGTTTGGCTAGTGGTGACTCTGGGAAGTCGAGATAAACAGAGGAGCTGCCATGGCAGACAGGGTCCTGGTGTGTGTGAGAGGAGAAGGAGCCTGTAGGGAGATGCTGGGAAGCCAGCAAGATGGCTGTGAGTACAAGGAGAATAACTTAGAAATGTGGCATAGTAAACTCAAGAGCAGAGAGACAGGGAACAAAGGGGTCACAGGTGGTACTGGATGGCACAGCTCTCCTTTCCTGGACTTTGTGTTCCTAGGTTCTTGGGGAGGTCTGACAGAACTTGAGCTTCTCCTTGCCTTAACTCCAGTGGAACATCATCTAAGTTCTCCTCTGAGCCCTGCTCTTCTTGCTTGAAGGCACTGGCTTTGATGGACAGTAGCCACTCTGGGAGGACGCTCTAGGAGCTTGCTACCTCAACTTGCCCCGGAACTCTCTTCCACAAAGGAACAATTTAGACTATGCATCTCTTACTATTTCTGCTCTAGCGATTTGGTCTGATCACTGCAGGTGGGAGGAGCCCTTCCATTTTAACTTTCAGATCTGTGCAACCACCTCCTTGGGAAAGGCTCCTCCGCAGCACCAACGTCCAGCCCCAACTATAAGAAGTGCTTACCTGTCAGTACATTCTTCCGAAAGAGTTCAGGCCTTTTTCATGCTTCACCATCTCCGTCTCCAGTCTTCCAGCTCATAAGGCTGCATAGTTTGAACTTTAGTTTGGTCATTTAGAGTTAGAAGCCTTCAGCAAGTAGAAATTCCTTGAGCATTGTTTTCCTTATTTGTATGAAGAAAAAAAAAATGGGGGTAAACAATATACCTATTCCACAGAGATAAATGGAGGTATAGAAAAGACACTTAGGAGGGTAGCTGGCACAAAGGTGGTCTCAGTAAACATTATCCGTTGCCTTTGTTGTGCCTCATGCCACCCAAGGAAGCTGGCAGGATGACTATTATCTCCTTGCCATGTTTACAGGTAAGCTGATACCTAGAGAGGTGGAGGCAGAGTGCCAGCCACAGGTCTCCTGCAGGCCTCCTCACTCTGTGTCTGCTCTTCGGGGCCCTGACTGTTCCGAGTCTGGTCTTGGCTCCTTGGCCTCAGAAGTATCTCCTTAGAACATGCTGTTAGTTCCTTGGGAAAAACAGTGGAGCAGAGTTTAGAAGAGGGAATATGAGAGGCCCGGAGAGGAGGAAAGAGGGCCCTTCTAGTGCTCCGTGGCCTGTCTCTTGGTCTTTTCCACATCTCCATGTCCCAGGGTTGCAACGGAGACTCAGCTTTTCTTGGGCTTGGGACACACAACATTCAGAAACTTCACCTACTTTATTCTGACTCTTCTACTAATTCTACTGATCTGATGAAGAGGTAAGGAAGCATAGTAGGGAAGGACTTGTCACACATGCTTTGAAATCAGGCAGACCCAAGTTCCACTACTGGTTCCTCTACCTGTTCTCAGTCCTGGTGCAGCTGAGTAACGTTTGGCAAACTATTTAAACTTTTTGAGCTCAGTTTTCTTATTTTAAGGAATAATACACATTTTTTTTTTTTTTTGAGACAGGGTCTCTCTTTGTAGTTCAGGCTGGGCCTGAGCTCACTATGGTGCCCAGGCAAGTTGCTGCGAACTCAGCAATCCTTCTGCCTCTGCCTCCCGAGTGCTGGGATTGCAGGCGTGAGCCACCACACCCGGCACTATGGTATGTGGCATTGATTGCTGATGGGCGTGAGTCACCATGCCCAGCATTCTATGTGGTTTCCGGGATCGAACTCAGGACCTTGCGCTTGCGAGGCAGGCACTGGAACCACTGAGCTAAATCTCTGGCCCCCCAAAAAAATTTTTTAAGAGGAATAATATAAAATTTACAAAGCCTGAGATTCTGGAGGGGAGATATTGATTTATTTCACCTATCTTTGATCTAATCATTCATTCATTAATCAATGAATATTTATTAAGCATCTATAATGGGCCAGGTCCTCTGATGAGTGGGAAATATCATGTTTCAGCCATTTGTGTTTAGCACTTTATAGGAATTCTTACCTTGTAGTGATTCTGTCTTCAAGATCCAGGCATAAGCCAGGCATGGTGGGTACATGCCTTGGGAGGCTGAGGCAGGAGGAGGACTGCCGCAAATTCCAGACCAACTTGCACTACATGGTGAGACCCTGCCTCAAAAAAAAAAAAAGTCTACACATAAGAGTGAAGAGACAACCCACAGTATAGAAAAGTATTTTTGCTAGCTGTTCTTCATTTATGAAAGACTAATATCTAGAATGTATAAAAAAATCAGACCTGCCAAATTTAAAGACCCAGCTCAAAAATGGGGATCTACAATGAACAGAGCTTGAGTAGTTACTTGGGAAACTAGAAAAGTGACTGAACATGTTTTGGGAGATGAGAAGGTGGCAGTACAGTAGAGGGACGTTGACTAAACACCGGAGCTCCTGGCAATCATGCACATTGAACATAGGTCAGAGCTCTGTGACACACTGCCTGAGATCAGATTCCATCCATACCCAAGTGACCTTGGGCAAAGTCACTGCATTTTTCTTTTCTCAAATTTCCTCACATGTCAAATGGAGATAATAATAGTTATTATGTTGTATAGCAGTTATGTTCATGTTGAGAGGATTATATATAATACATATACAGGGGCAAGGATTTAGTTTAAGTGATACCCTGCCTATTTTGGAAGCACAAGGGCCCAAGTTCAATCCCCGGTACCACCAAAAAAAAAAAAAAAAGATTTAAAAAATATAATATAACACACACACACAGAGCTCTTTTGGATAATGTATAGTTTGTAATAAACATTCAATAAACACTAAGTACTGCCTTATCATGGCTTGTGTCTAGATGTCCCCCACAAAACCTCATGTGGTCATAAGTGGGGCTTTTAGGAAGTAGCTAAATCCAGCATATGGAATGCTGGGATTAAGGGTGTGTGATTACTAAATTAGTCCACTGATTGGTGTGGTATAGTTCTGGGTGTGGGAAGGCCCATCCTAGAGCCTAGGTGTGGGTGGCACCACCCAAAAGGAGAGTAATCTAGATGGAATATAAAGGCACAAAGAGAAGCTTCTCTGTTATTTTGATGCTTGCTCCTTTCTCCTGCTTGCTTGCCACACACGAGTTCTCCTCTGTGATGTCCCTCTGCCACGTCACCCTGCCTTGGAGCCAGCCAACTATGGACTGAAACCTGAAACTGTGAGCTAAATAAACCTTTCCTTCTTTCACTTTGGGGGTTGAGTATTTTGTCTCAGAATGAGAAAAGTAACTAAGGCACACTATGAGTATAACCTGAATATCCAAACATATTATGTATGTCATGAAGATCCAGGGAACCAGTTTTTGTTATGGTTCTCTTTTCTCACATCTTTAGAGTATGTTTGCCCTTTGAGGTTCTGGATACTCAGTTTCCTCTCTTCTCCAAGTTAGCACCTCTCAAAGTCAAGTGGAAGGCATAGCGCCCTTACCTAAAGGACTTGGCACCTCTCAGCTGAAGCCACCCCCACAGAGTCCGTGGAATGTGGTGTGAGGACACACCCTCCTCACCTTGTAAACTTACTGTTACTCATTTGCCTGTAGAGTCCCTCTGTTGAGGAATACCTTCAACCCCACTCAAATTTCTCTTCACCTACAGGACCTAGTCAAGTCTCTTGTCCCCATGAAGCTTTCCTACTTTCCTTCTCTATTCTATTTACTCCTCACTCGTGTGTTCAATTATCTTTTTTCTCTATCTTCCTGTGGGTAAGGGTTGGGAACCTATAATCTCAGCATCACACTCTTTATCCCAGCATCACTCATCCTAACCCAGGCACCTCTGAAGCATTAATGACCACATGAGGCTTTGGAGCATTATCTAGATACAAGTTCCACTAATGGTTCCTCTACCTGTTCTCAGTCCTGGTGCACCTGAGTAACGTTTGGCTATTTAACCTCTTTGAGCTTTAGTTTTCTTATTTTAAGGAATAATAAAAAAATTTTTTTAAGAGGAATAATACAAAATTTACAAAGCCTGAGATTCTGGAGAGGAGATATTGATTCATTTTACCTATCTTTGATCTAATTATTCAGACTAAAAAGGATCCTTCAAACTTCTTTAAATTTTGTATTTTTTCTTCTCTTGCTAAATTGAACAAGACCATTTTTTCCTTCCAATATCAGAATAGTTTCTTTGATTTGGGTTCGTACAAGTAGTTGCTTGCATGTAAATCTTACATTTTAAGAAAAAATACTTACCTTTTTTTTTTTTGAGACAGGGTCTTGCTTTGTAGTTCAGGCTGACCCTGAGCTCACTATGGAGCCCAGGCAAGCCTTGAACTCAGCAATCCTCCTGTCTCTGCCTCCCGAGTGCGGGGATTACAGGTGTGAGCCACCATGCCCGGCACTGTGCTATGTGGTATTGATGGCTGGTGGGCGTGAGTCACCACACCCAGCATTGTATGTGCTTACCAGGGATCGAACTCTGGACCTTGTGCTTGTGAGGCAGGCGCTGGAACCACTGAGCTAAATCTCTGGCCCAAAAAAAATACTTATCTTTAAACAGTAGAATCAAACACAGCCTGGGAGATTAATGCACAGAGTACAAAAACGGAAGGAACAAAGACCAATTTATGTTTTCATCTCAAAAACACAGTAAAATCTAGCATTTTAAGCCTTTGAAAGCATAACATTGTTCACACTGTTGAGTATTCATATCACTGTGCAGCAGATTTCTAGAACTTTTTCATTTAAAAAAATGAATTTGGGGCCGGAGATTTAGCTCAGTGGTTCCAGCGCTTGCCTTGCAAGGGCAAGGCCCTGAGTTCGATCCCAGTAACCACATACAATGCTGGGCATGGTGACTCACGCCCACTAGCAATCAATACCACATACCACAGTGCCGGGCATGGTGGCTCACGCCTGTAATCCCAGCACTCGGGAGGCAGAGACAGGAGGATTGCTGGGTTTGAGGCTTGCCTGGGCTATACAATGAGCTCAGGGCCAGCCTGAACTACAAAGTGAGACCCTATCTCAAAGAAAAAAAAAGAATTTGTATTTCCTTGAACAATTTTCCATTTTTCTCACCTCCCAGCCCCTGGCAGTCTTCTACTTTCTGTCTGTATGAGTTTGACTATTCTAGTTACCTTATATAATTGAAGCATACTGAATTTTCTTTTCCTTTTTCACTTTACTTAAGAAGTCAGGTAAATAGGTATATAGCATGACCTCAGTGTATCTGCTAACTGAATAATACTGCCTTTAAAAGGAGATTATAGTCTAGTTGTACAGAATTCAAATAATTCCATTTAAAGTGCTATCATTTGGCACCATGCTACCGACATATAGCAACAGCTATTCAAAAGGCTGAGGCAGTCAGACCACTTGAGCCACAAATTCAAGGTCCACCTGGGCAAAGTAGTGAGATTTTTGTCTCAAAAATTAGGTAGGATTGGGCCGGAGATTTGGCTCAGTGGTTCCAGCACCTGCCTCACAAGCACAAGGTCCCTGGTTCAATCCCTGGTAACTACATACAATAATACTGGGTGTGGTATGCCCACTGGCAATCAGTACCTCATACCACAATTGCCGGGTTTGGTAGCTTAAGCCTGTAATCCCAGCACTTGGGAGGCAGAGGCAGGAGGATTGCTAAATTCAAGGCTTGCCTGGGCTACATAGTGAGCTCAGGGCCAGCCTGAACTACAAAGTGAGACCCTGTCTCAAAAAAAATAAAAATTAGGTAGGGTGGTACATGCCTATTATCCAAGCTACTCAAAAGGCTAAGCCAGGAAGATGGCAAATTCAAGGTCAGTTTGGGCAATTTAGTGAGACCTTATTTCAAGATAAAAATCAAAAGGGCTGAGAATGTAGCTCAGTCAGTGGTTGAGAGGTGGCCAAGTATTTTTGAGAACCTACGTTCAATCTCCCATACTGGCCTCCAAGCTATGAGAGGGCTTAGTAGGGCACTTACTTGCCTGTGTTCCATCTCCAGCACAGCAAATAACAAGAACAAAAAAACTACAACCAACAAAATGATATTTTTGTAAGGGAACAAACATGTACATGCACATGATGAATTAAAAAAGATCTGAAGGGCTGGAGATTTAGTTCAGTGGTTCTGGTGCCTGCCTAGCAAGCACAAGGTCCCTGGTTTGATCCCCCTAACCACATACAACAGTACCAGGTGTGGTGACTCACACCCACCAGCAATCAGTACCACATACCACAGTGCCAGGCATGGTGGCTCATGCCTGTAATCTCAGCATTTGGGAGGCAGAGGAAGGAGGACTGCCGAATTTGAGGCTTGCCTGGGCTACATAGTGAGCTCAGGGCCAGCCTGAACTACAAAGTGAGACCCTGTCTCAAAAAAAGAGAAAAAAGGACCTGGGGATTTAGCTCAAGTGGTACTGCCCCAACCTTGGATGCACAAGGGCCCAAGTTTGATCCCTGGTCCTGAAAAAAAAAAAAAAAGAGAAAAAAACATGGAGGGCTGGGGATTTAGCTCACGTGGTACCAGGCCAATTTTGGATGCACAAGGGCCTGAGTTCGATCCACAGTATCACAAAAAAAAAAAAAAAAAAAAAAAAAAAAAAAAAAAAAAAAAAAAAAGACCTGGAAATCTGGAAGAAAATTCAATTTTAAAGAGGCTGGAAGAGACTGGGATTGAAAGTGATGGTAAGAAACACCTGTTATCTGTAATGTGCTAAGTTTTAGAAAGAATGTGGCCACATAATATCTGTTGATTCAAAATTAACAAATTGCTGGGTGTGGTGGCTCACTCCTGTAATCCCAGCACTCGGGAGGCAGAGACAGGAGGATTGCTGAGTTCGAGGCTTACCTGGGCTACACAGTGAGCTCAGGGCCAGCCTGAACTACAAAGTGAGACCCTGTTTCAAAAAAAAAAAATTAACAAATTAACCTGTAATACAAGTACTCCAGGAATCTGAAGTAAGAAGATTGTGACTTCAAGCCTAGCCTGGGCAATTTAGTAACTTAGTAAGACTCTGTCTCAAAATACAAAATAAATGGCTCATGCCTGTAATCCCAGCAACTACAAAGTGAGACCCTGTCTCAAAAACAAACAAATAAATAAATGAATGGGCCAGAGATTTAGCTCAGTGTAAAAGCCCTAGGTTCAACTCTCAATACAGAAAAAATAAAATTAAAAAGCAAAGGAGAAGTAAAAAGGACTAAAATGTGATATGTATATATGCAAAATACCCATAATGAATGTGTTCAATATGTGTTGCAAATTTACTGACCAAAAAATTAAAAAGGGAAGTGCCCAACTTTAGCTAGGTTCTCCATTTTTCCCTGGACCTTTTCTTACATTCTGTATTAAACTGTAAACTTTCTTCTGTTTTCTAAAATATGTAACATTGGCATTCCTCTGAAAAGAATCACACACCCATTTACAGAGAAAGTAAGTCATCCACAAGGAAACTGAGTGTCAATCTTCTCTTGAAATCTTTGTTTCTTGTCACCAACATTTTAATCCATTATCTCCTGTGGATTACTGACTTGGATTTATTTGCAGATGCTATATTTGAGTGTGGGCCAAAATTTTGTGTATTGGAAGTTTGGTCCCCAGGGTGACATTATTAAGAGATGATATGGAATCTTTTAAGAAGTAGGGTTTAGTGGAAGATCCTTGGGTCAATCAAGGATGCCACTCTTGGGAGGAGATTAAGGTAGTGTTCAAAAGAGTGTTGCTCAGAAGCTTGAGCCTGGCCTCACTTTGTTCTGACTTCCTTTTGGCAACATGTTTGCTGGCACACACACATGCTCCTTGGATATGCTGCCATCACTGCCATCTACCATGATGTGACACAACCAAGTGGGCCCTCACTAGAAGTGAGTCAATTCCAGCCAGGCGTGGTGGCTCATGCCTGTAATCCCAGCACTCGGGAGGCAGAGACAGGAGGATTGCTGAGTTCGAGGCTTGCCTGGGCTACATAGCGAGCTCAGGGCCAGCCTGAACTACAAAGCGAGACCCTGTCTCAAAAACAAAACAAAACAAAACAGAAGTGAGTCAATTCCAGTGCCATGCTCTTCAGTCCTCAAACTATGAGATAAATAAACCTTCTTTCTCTGCAAAGTTAAAGTACCTGAGGCATTTTATTACAGCAATGAAAAACTAATATGGTACAGTTTTTGTGTCACATTTGCTTCTTAAATTTAACTAGAATATTGCACTTATTTCTCTCTCTCTTTTTTTTTTGAGACAGGGTCTCGCTTTGCAGTTCAGGCTGGCCCTGAGCTCACTATGGTGCCCAGGCAAGCCTCCGCGAACTCAGCAATCCTCCTGTCTCTGCCTCCCGAGTGCTGGGATTACAGGCGTGAGCCACCACGCCCGGCATTGTGGTATGCAGTTGATTGCTGGTGGGCGTGAGTCTCCATGCCCAGCAGTGTATGTGGTAACCGGGGATCGAACTCAGGACCTTGCGCTTGCCAGGCAGGCGCCAGAACCACTGAGGTAACCCTCTGGCCCAGGCTTGTGAAAGCTTTTAAGTGGAAGATTAATGAAGGATATCTTTATATTCTTATAGAAAGAACAAGCTGAGGGTTGGAGATTTTAGCTCAGTGGTTCCGGCGCCTG